>OOFG01022633.1:1327-20886 GCA_900323295.1 Molva molva
TACTGTTACACACATTTCTAGACTAATATGTAGAAGATGCTTTGCTAACCGTTGAAAAGCACAGATTTTGAGATATATTTAAATTGCCAAAATGTATGATGAGTGTACAACTGAATGAATGAGTGAATATACAAGCTAACGGTTATTAACTCTTCCCTTTAGGACGTTCCTGCTTGTAAATACACCGATCCTAATGAGATTGCTCAGTACTTGACTTTAAAGCTGACCAAGTATGAAAAGCTGGAGCTCCCTTTGACTGATTCCCAGACAACTGTTGCTGAATGAAATGTGTGTGTGGGTGTGTGTGTGTGTGTGTGTGTGCGCGCACGTGTGCGCACGTATGCGTACGTATGCGTATGAGTGTGTATATAAAACGGTGGTTAATGTCTAGAAGGATTTGCAACAGTTTTCATTTCAAGTGCAATCAAGTGATCGTAAATACAAGCATGGTACATGCAAATAATTCACAAGATAAGGGGTTTTACATTATCTTATGCTGTCTTACAAACGTTTTAACAGATTAATAAAAGGCATTCTATTTTCCAAAAGCATTTGATGCATCAAATCATTAGTTTGCATATGTTGAATAAAACGTGCATAAAATAAATCCCCTGCATGCTTTCCCAACATTTGTAGTTGATCTTGACTCTTGACTTCTGATGTTCACGGAGCTTTTGATAAAAGTGACTGCCAAGGTTTACTCCATAGGACAGCTTATGTACAAAACCCACCCCAACATTTTGAACTAGCACAAAAAGAACATTCATTTTACTTTGCTATTAAATGTACTTTAATCTGCTGAAATGTGTAGAAGTAAGGAATGTTTGTTGATGATGATAATAAAATGTATTGACAATATATTTGTATTTTCAGTGGGGTCTTTTCACAAAACGACAAAACTTTGAGAATTGCGCTCACATTTTAAACCATTACCAGAAAGCAGAATACTCATTTTTAATTCCACTTTGTATTTGTTTGAATACTCGAGGCCTGCATATATAATCAATGCAATATGCTTTAGAATAAATAGCATAGGGGCCAGAAAATATACAGTTTATTTACTGACGGGTTGGAGTTTATTGATGTTCACATTGTCAGTCACATGAACACAAGTAAATAACCATGATAACACAGATATTATAACAGTTATAAAGTTGTGTCTAGGTCTGTCATCCCATTTTCTGAGTTTCATATTTCGTGGATGTAAATGTGTCTATCACCACTGGTGGTAGCGTATTACGTATTGTACAAGACAACAGCAAGACATGGAGTTTCTCTAGCCCTCAATCTCAACTGGCATATGTGAATGTGAATCAACTTAAGTAAGCCTAATACATACAGTAGCCATTCCACATTGGAAGTACAAAACATACCTCTCTGAAGATACATTGAACTGCTCATGTTGAAAATCTCTCTCTCACTCTCCCTCTCTCTCTCTTTTTCTATATACAATTTAAATCAGTAGTGATGACAGGAAGGGATACCAGCCTGGCCTACTCTGTTACACTAGGGCATATGTGCATATGCATCATACTCGGTATTATAGTACAGAAGCAGTAGTAACAATACTGAAAACATGTCTGTGATTATGCCATGTATTTAGTGTGTATGAAGTCGGTGCTTATCTTTGTTCCCTCTTCTTCTATTCTACAAAAATATTGAACCATAACAAATATCCGAACATATGGCTTTTGTGTGTTCGTCTTCATTCATGTTTTTAAGGTTTTTGCAAAGACAGCTTGTTTCCCATTGCATGCATTTTCTTCTAAAAGCTATTTAAAGGAGAAACATTATCTTTGTTTTGAAACAAACAAATAGAGGTAGCCCTGCTTGACACTGTTGTCACAACAATGGCAGGTGTGGTAGTGTTGTTGTGTCTCAGGGGCTGGTTAAGAAAGACACGTCCTCAGCAGAAAGAGTATAATCTTTTAATTCAAAGATCTGTGTTCTGCAAAAAAAAAAAAAAATTGTAAATTAGATATAATTGAACAATATATCAAACTGAAATGATGAATGAGGATTACCATGAAATCATGGCCATAAAATAACCCAACATAAGTTAAAGGTTAGAATCACACTAGTGGTAGAAATAATATATTGAAATGAAGGTATATGACATTAATCTCCTTCTAACCGATCCCTTTCCATCTTGAAATACAACAATGTCTAGAACATTTTCAAACAAACAGATTGTTTTACAGTCCCCCTATTGTACACCTGTCAAACCAGTTACAGCACAACACCGCTACCTGTCCCCTCATTGACCAACATACTCAAATTCAGGTCCTATATTCAAAATGCTATCATAAATAACATATCTTGACCATTTACCTAGGCAGAGTATGGAAAGAGCCATACTCTTAATCCAGAGTGCCTGCACAGTGTGCCCTGACAAGATCAACAAGAAATGCTAACTCTTAAGGAGCCCAGTGGAAGCCTACACTGTGCAGTGCATTCTGGGGGTAATTCTGGGCTAACCCTGCGTATTTTCATCTTATTTTGAGAGTTACTTTTGCTTGTTTTGCGAGATCTGGCAACACCTCTTTAGATGTTAAGCATCTAAAGAGGACTGCGTATGAATTGAAAGAGATACAACAACTAAATAAACTGCAAATAACTTTCAATGTTGTATGGTGGTCAATATAGAAGCCCATTTTTCTGTAGTGCTATAAAATGGCCAGGAATTGGTTATATTTAAATAAGGGATTGATGAATCTCATTCATTTGTACAATGCAAGAGCAATTCCTCTAAATATTTCAGAACTAATAACAAAGAATCCTATTATTGGGCGTGATCTATGACCCTAGGGTATAAATCTCTAGGCGTGGAGCTTAAAAAGAAAAGCTATTCAAATGTAAAACTAAGATAAGACATGATGCTAATACTCTTTCTTTTTTTTAACCATTAGGTTGAATTACTCTTTTTTATATTCTTCCTCCAGCTTGAGCTTCTCCGTGTTGTTGCTAAGAAACACAGAATCAGCGCTTGCCTGCACTTTATCAAAGAAGCTAAAGTCGGCCACATAGCGGCTGTTGTTGTTGCTGAAGAGCACCGGCTTGAACTCGTAGCCCCACAGGATCTCCTGGGGCACGTAGGACGTGCGGCTCTGGCAGGTGGCCGCGGTGGACTCCATGGTGGCGTTCAGGGTCACCAGCAGCTCAAAGTCTCGGGTGTGCAGGTTCTCGGCCGTCAGGCCCGCCAGGGGGCTGCTCTCGTCCAGCACGTGGTAGAACGTCAGGGGGAGAATGAGGAAGGGGCACTCTCCACTGGAATCCATGTAGAAGTTCACGCTGCTCTGGTGGACCAGTGTCTTTTCGCCCTCCTGCGTCACTTTGGGGTGGAGGAGCTTGCCCGTGAGCTGGCACTGGACCAGCAGGCTCTTCCTCATGTTAGCCACGCGCACCATGATGCAGAGCTTCCCCTCCTGGCGGCACACCACGGCCGAGTGGCTGAACTTGATGGTCTCGGCGCGCTTCTTGGGCCGCGCCAGCTTTGCCAAGAACGCCCCGGTGACGAAGATCTCAGCCAGGCCGGTGATCACAAGCTGGGCCACCAGGGTGAAAATGGCCAGCGGGCACTCTTCGTTGATGTAGCGGAAGCCGTAGCCGATGGTGGTCTGCGACTCCAGGGAGAAGAGGAAGGCGCCAGTCAGCGTCTTGGCATTCTCCACGCAGGGTGTGTGGTTCGACGGCAACACCTCCTCAAAGTCCCCGTTTCCCATGCTGATGAAGTAGAATATGACCCCAAAGAAGAACCAGGTCATGACGAAGGTGGAGGCAAACAGAGTGAGTTTATAGCGCCATTTCATGTCCACGACAGTAGTCCAGATATCGTGGAGGTACAGCTTGACCATGCCTTCCACATTGTCTATCCTCACGTTGTTGTGGCCGTCCTTGGACACAATTCTCCGCTGGACCGGCTTGTTCGTGGTCATGTTGCACAGGATGAGTGACGACTGATTGAGAACACCTTTCTTGCAGATACAAGACAATGACAAAAAAAAGGCGAAACCAACAAGAATATCATCAGCTATTGTAAGGAATTGTCATTAAATCTGAAATAAATTATATAGACATTTGTGTGCTTCAGCATTGATATTAAATACATATTAGACATATATTGAAGTAACTACTTACAGATTTATCAAATCAAACTATATTAATCCTTTTTTACAAAATACCACAAGCTTTGAAAGCATTCCACTGTCGATATATCCATATTTAAATATTGATATATGAATCATTATAATGACGAATACCGTTATGTGAAACAAACAGGAATGCTTTCAGGAGTAACATTTTTGTATTGATTTACGTAATCATTTCATTAAAGTTATCAATCTCTCCCTACCTGTTTGATCAATTTGTCTCAAAAACGCATTGTCCACTCACCTCCTGTTGTCAATAGCCTCAGCTGCGATATGTAAGGCGGACTTGGTGTTCTCAGTGTCTCCTTTCTCCTATTGTCCCAGGCTGTTTGTGTTCAACTCTGGCACTGTGATATTGAGGGCAGTTTGTGAGAGCAGAGAGAAGGGTTTTGTTCAGCACTGACCCCACCTACCTGAAAAAGGTTGGTATGTAGTGCTTATCATTTTGCTTTAATGGTTCCTGCCTCTGTCCACACCCCCATGATCACCCTGTAATAGCTTACCAGAGAGCAGTATAAATCAATCACCCATAGTGACTAGATACTTTTCATTCAGATGCATTCTTGGCTTTGACATGTTTTCTTTGTTGGGATAATTCTTCATGACATAGAAAAAGAGTTCTCAAAAAAAATGACATGCATAACCTATATAATTGCCCTCCATTTGAAATGACCAGTTTAACTTCTATGACCTTGAAGTCTGTTCCTTAGTGTGTCCCTGCATATCCTTAAGTTTGTTATTAACCTCCCTGTGTTTACAGGAAATAGACTTTGTATGCGCGTGTGTGTGCGCGCGTGCGTGTGTGCGCCCGCAAGTGTGTGTGTGTTTCTGTTTCTGATGCAGAGAAGGTCCTACAAGTCAACATAGCTGTCAACACATCGATTTTAAATGTATCCATATTTTAATTGTAATAAATCCATAGTTGTCTTATCTTGTATAAGACTTGGTTTGCACAGTTTCTTATCTTTTCCATGTGGTTTACCAAACAGACAGCGAAATCACGTTATACAATAAACAGTTACATTGTTTTAGTTTTGTTTGGTTTTCGATAATCTGACCATAATGAAGTATTATCCCATCACCGTGTTGGCCCGACCGCTTCTTTGTGTTCCTGAGCAGCGGATTCCGATTTTGAAATTCACTGAAAGTATGAATATAGTTTGAGAAGTCCTGGCTTTAAAAGCACTTATCAATCACACACCGGAATATGATTGATTACGGATGGGGATTATGAATATTTTTTAAGGAATTAAACGTAAAAAAAACCGTATAATATTAATAATAGATGTTGATTTGATTAAAAAATTGTTTTTAGAATCAGACCCACAAACTAGAAGTTGGTGTCACAAAAATATGTAGACCTGAAAGTGGGGTCACGGCCCAAAGAAAGGTGCGAACCACTGGCTGAAACATTTTAAACCGTTCCACAAGTTGGCAGAGAGCTGGGGCACCACCTGTTGATGACAGTCGTTCTGTTGCCTGCCATTAAAAAGGACGTTGAAATGAATTGCATTAGTTATTTTTTCTTGATTGATCTACGTTAGCATATCCCGACATGTGCTTTTGAAACATTTTATTTATTTTTAAATCTCTCTCTCTCTCTCTCTCTCTCTCTCTCTCTCTCTCTCTCTCTCTCTCACTCTCAGTTTGTCTCTCTCTCTCTTTCTCCACCTCTCTCGTGTAGGCTGCAGGCGGGCTACATCTCCTTCGGTGGAAGAGGAGGGGGAGTAGCGTTCAACGAGTGACAGGAAATGAATCCTTCACTAAGACGATGGAGGAGAGGATGCATTAAATTGAAAACTCGATCCGTTGGCCTGAGCGATCCGACAGCATATTGTGCAAAGCAGACAACCTTTCATGGAGAAGAGCGAATCACGGTTATGACAACGACACATTAATCGATAAGGTAAGTACGTTTTTTTTTCTTCGTTGTAACATAGCTTACGTCTATCTTTATATATTGTTGTCCGTGCACGATTAGACTATATAGAGGTGACGTAGTCTATATCGCCCTGTACAGCGTTGTAGGAAAATGGAAATGTCTCCTGTCCAACCCCCACATCTGCAGAAAAAAGGAAAAGAATCGCCTTGCCGCGGACACACGACTGTTAAGCAGGCTGAGAGAACGGCCCCAGCTTTAATTGAGTCGATGCCATATTTCTAAGTAGAAACGATGGAAAGACCGAATTGCTTTTTAAAAGGCTAATTACAAATATTTCTTGTTTTGCTATTTTGACAAAAATATTCAAAAAAATATTTGACTGGCGTGTTCATCCGGGCGTAATATATTGCTAATTCTGTCCTCTTAATAATTGTCGAAAGCCATAGACATCGGTTGGCAGTGTAAAGAAAACGATGGATGAAGTGAGAAAGATTGTTTAACCAGTCTATTATTAATGGCTGAGGACCTCATCTCCATGGCGACGGAGATATCTCCCAGTTATAAAATGTGGCGCGTGGGCGCACTATTTCCGTCACATATCTTGAAAACCTTGTATGCAGTCTCCTCTCCACTCCATGAAATACTGTTGTATTCTTAAAGACGTGATGCTAATATAATGAAAATATTTATTTAATAGTCTAAGGTAGTCGAATGTTTTGGGAGTGAAGTGACATGCAACACAATACAGAAATAGAAACAAATAAAATAACACTGGCCCTTTAAACTTGAATTTCATTATTTGATGATTTTTTTAATCTTCTGTCATTATGAATTGGATTCAATCATTGACTTAGAATGGGGCTCACTTACCCATATGCAATACTAATTACAGCGCTGCACGTAATAGAGTAGGTAGAAGGGGATGAAGAACTGAGGGGAGATGGAAGTCTTGAAAAATACATTTCCAACCGTGTTTACCGGCCGAAGGGTGGCAAGAAGGTGATTATCAAATTTGCCTTAGTGATGCTGTCCCATATGCTCTCAGCAACCTTCATCGTGTGCCTATCCCGAAATGGACATAGTTAAGGAATAGTTGACAAGAATGGAGGAGATGGGGAAAAAACCACAGAACGGTGTGCTGGAATGGTTGTAGTCCCTAAACTCAATGGAAAATCTGAATCTGTGTTGACCTTGCCAAACTCAATGATGGAGCCCTTTCCGGATTCTGGCAAACAACTTTAGCGCAGGGAAGTAGGGAACTCAAGACCTTTGTCACACCTTCACAGACACTCGATGATTCGATTTCAACGTCTTGCCTTTTGGCATCAATTGGGGTCCGTAGCACTTCCAGAGACGCATTTATCAGCTGTCAGATGGACTAAGCAGGGTTATATTCCATGCAGATAATGTTCTTATATCTCACAGTGGAACTGGGGTGAATCCAGCAGGCAGGCCTAACACTGAACGAAAATTGTACTTTTATATAGCCTAATGTTTGTGGGACATAAAGACATAAAGTTTGGCGGCCACCAAAATTATTTCACAGACTGGCAAAGAACAATGAGTGGACCTGGACCCACATGCAACAGGCAGCGTTTGACAAACTTAAAGCGGCGCTTACATCAGAATGAGTGTTGGCTCAGTTCAGACTGCAAGCCAAAACAACTGTTTCATCTGAAGCTTCATCCTTCGGTCTGGGGGTGGTTCTCATGCAGAGCCCGGACAACATGGAGTGCTGCCCTGTCGCCTACATCTCTCGAAGCCTGTCTGAAACAGAGCAGCGATATGCACAGGTGGAGAAGGAGGCGTTGGCTGTGACATGGGCTTGTGAAAGATTAAGCTTCTACCTGATAGGTCTACAATTCCCAGTAGAGACTGACCATAAACCATTGCTGGCCCTGTTGGGCACAAATGCATTAGATGATTACCTCTGGGATTTAAACTTTTCGGGCTCAGATTGCTGAGGTTTCCATACAAAATAGTATATGTACAAGGGAAAACGCTCATCACTGTAGACACACTCTCCAGAGTCCTGACCAAAGGCCCGCTGACAGAGGAGGAAGCACGTCTAGAAGGGGAGGTTCTGGTGTTCATCAATGCAGTCAGAGACAACTTACCTGCATCCAAACCCAAACTGAAACAGATAACAGAGAGGCAGCACCGGTACCCCATCCGTAGGGAACTGATAGCACAGTGCAAGAGAGGGTGGCCAAGGCAGGGGGAGCTTCCACAGCAGCTCAAACCCTATTGTATCCATTCAAGTGAGCAACACCTGAAGGGTGACTTGCTGATGAAAGGCCATGCATAGTTATCCCAGAGAACTTACAAAGGGAAATTCTGACCAGATAGCATGAGGGACGCATGGAGATAATCAAATGCAGAGCGAGGGCCCAACAGTCTGTGTGGTGGCTAGGACTCAGTGCCCAGATTTCCAAACAGGTGGGCGCAATGTGAGGTATGTGCAAAACATCAGCCACTCTGGAAAAATGAATCTTACTTACTGTTAAAACATTACCATTCTCAGTACATTGAAATAGTTAAAACACCAATCAACACATCAGCAGGAGTTATCAGTGGATGTGAGTCTATTTTTACTAGGCAATGGGTCCCAGAAGTGCTTATAACTAACAATGCCCCTCAGTTCTCAGCAGGCTCTTTCTCCACCTTTGCCAGGGATTACGACCTCGCCCATGTAACAAGAAGCCCATACTTCACCCATGTAACGAGAAGCCCATACTTCACCCATGTAACAAGAAGCCCATACTTCACCCATGTAACAAGCAGCCCATACTTTGCACATAGCAACGGGGAGGCAGAGATGGCTTTGAAAATTGTCAAGGGGCTCCTGAAGAAAAACACAGACCTGTACAGAGCTTTGCTGGCTTACAGACTCACAGCCCCATCCCCCATACGCCATCCCCCAACGAGCTCTTCGTGGTCAGGAGACTTCAGTCTTCATTGTTAGTCTCCTCTTCTCAACTAAAGGCCACAATGGCCTTACAGCCATCTGAATGAATCACACCTTCCCTTTATGCCTCCCTCCAATGTTACTCTCACAAAACCCATGACTAGCTTGCAAGCTTTAGCAATTAGTCTGACTAGCCTTTTGGAAGACTTCAGTCATGCACAATGAGTGCACAGGCAGAGTGTGCGCAGGTAGCCGGGTAGGTAGGTAGACAGACAGGTAGGCCATCCAGTAATTTAATTTGGGCCAACTAAATGATTGGACAGGCTTTGTACATGCCACAGATACCAGATTTTTTTTCATTTTTTTGTCTGTGCATTTAATTTATTGATTGCTGTCAGGAAGTAAAGACAATTTCAACAAATATGATGCTTCTAAAATAAATGTCCTACCCTAGCTTTAATGTATATTACTGAATTGTATTTTTATTTTATTTATCTATGTTTTATATGTATTATATATATTATATATTATATATATATTTCATACCTATCATATATTTATTTTATATAATTTGGGTGATTTCAGATGTCAATGTTCATAGAGTTCCGAATCCTATCAAAATATTATATTATTTATTAACTAATAGTTATAATAAATAACTATTAGTAATAGCCAGTGGATATTATTATATCTGTGGATTTGTTTGGTCTAGATTCATTTCATATAGGTAATGAGTTTAAGCCTAATTGTTTGTCTTACTGCTTCGGGGAAGAGCAGATGTAATATATTTAATGTATGTCCCTTATAGGCTTTCCGTACTGTGAGCGTCCCTTCTGTTATGTTATTAAGTAAACAAGGCCAGACAGCTGACAATGTACTCTGTCACCCTTTCTATACAAAATACTTTTTACTACCACACTGAGCACCTGCATGTTAATTTCACAATAAAAAAACTTTAACTAGTGGTCATTTAGGATCACCGAGGTAATAGAGTGTGTTTAGTAACCAATCCCCACAGCAATACACAATCTTATTTGCATCCGTTCTCATGCGACCTTATTAATTCTGTTTTTACTTTTGATTGCCACACGCTTGGTGTTTTCACACTGTCCCTGCAAGCACAAAATGCTTTTGAGTTTAATAACGCACTTCACATTGTGTCAAAATCTCAGGAGATGAGCTATTTCTGAGATGCTGGAACCAACATGTCTGGCCCTAACAATAATTTCAAGGTCATATCCAATGTGTGCAGGCTTTATTTATTGAGTTTCATCCACATTCACTGTTTGGCTATTTCCGAAGGAGGTAACCCTCATTCATGTACCTAGTGCATGCTGACTAGATTAAATGTGTGCATGTATTTGTGCATGTATTTGCATGTATTTCAGAACATGTTAAATACCTGAGTAAGCCATTTTCTGTCACAATTACTTTTTAACCTATGCAACTTAGAGGCTATATAAAAAAAAATGTTCTGTATTATTTGGGAAAACTTATTTATTAAAGTCATTCAAGTTTCTGAAATACAGTTTTTGTGTGCATAGGCTTGAATCTACCGTGTAAACTGATGGAGCAAGATGTAGAGAGTCCGGCCATCGCAAGGCAGCCAATGTGGACAAAACCGGCCCGTGAAGACCTTCCTAAACAGCTGGTTGACAAATCCGCTGCAAAGAAGATCCAGAGGTATGTGCGGAAGGACGGGAAGTGCAATGTCCATCATGGAAATATCCGTGAGACATACCGTTACCTGACAGACATCTTCACCACTCTCGTGGACCTCAAGTGGGGGTTGAACCTCTTCATTTTTGTCCTGGTCTATACAGTCACGTGGCTCTTTTTCGGCTTCATGTGGTGGCTCATTGCATACCTTCGCGGCGATTTGGATCATATTGCAGATAACCAGTGGACTCCATGTGTCAATAATCTCAATGGATTTGTCTCGGCGTTTCTGTTCTCCATCGAGACGGAAACGACCATTGGGTACGGATACAGGGTCATCACCGACAAGTGCCCAGAGGGGATTCTTCTGCTCCTGATTCAGTCTGTCCTCGGCTCTATCGTGAATGCGTTCATGGTGGGCTGTATGTTTGTCAAGATATCACAACCCAAAAAGCGCGCAGAGACACTTGTGTTTTCCACGAACGCTGTCATCTCCATGAGAGATGGTCGGCTGTGTCTCATGTTCAGAGTCGGGGACCTTCGCAACTCACACATCGTAGAGGCATCCATCAGGGCCAAGCTAATCAAGTCCAAGCAGACCAAGGAGGGGGAGTTCATCCCCCTGAACCAGACAGACATCAATGTGGGCTACAACACAGGGGACGACCGGCTTTTCCTTGTGTCGCCACTGATTATAAGTCACGAAATCAATCGGCAAAGCCCCTTCTGGGATATATCACAAGCCAGCCTGGTGAGAGACGAGCTGGAAATTGTCGTCATTCTTGAGGGGATGGTGGAGGCCACAGGTATGTAGAACAGATGCTTCACTATAGAAGATCGTTGAATGTCATGTAATATGTTAAGATTTGTATTTTAAAGGTCTTTATTATATCCTGTTGAATGCTTTATGATTAGCCATTTTTCTCTATCGCTTAATTCTCAAATTACTCACTGCATGTTCTCAAAACACGTATAAACTCATATTTGTCTGATTTCTGTGGTTGTTAGATATGTGGCCAGTTATTATTTATATATAACTACTAGCCATTTAAGTAAAGTTTTCTCTTTGTATGTATGCAAAGAGAATTGCAAAGAGAATTTACAATGACGCCCGCGTACACGGTGATTCTCTTAGACATCGAATGATCATAACATGAAGTATCTAAAACCTGATGAACACACACTCAAATCCTGTTTTTGGTGTGGGATAGGTGCAATTTGAACCACTTTGGTAGAATGACCCCATTATTATCACTGCCAGTCATCAGAGGAGCAGGACCCTGGATTCAAACATGACCAAATAATGCAGTTGAAGAAGTACTGCTTTGTCTTCAGCAAGATAGAAACTAGACTATTTACAGCATGAGCTTTGAGATGGACGGGTGGATGGATGGATAGATATGGATGGAGAGAAAGATAGATTCTATTCTTATATTTGTATGGTTTACATGCCGTTGGCTTTCTCTATTTGTGCAACCTGTTAAAAGCTTTACATTTAACCACTTATAAAGCAGTCCCAAGTTGACCTAAAGTATTTGTATGTTAAACCATAATGTGTTTTACCACATCTGTACCATGATTGAACACGAGAAATTATATAAATCTGAATTCACATTTTTCGAATTCCTGGATTCAAGAAATTGTGGATCCCAATTATGTGTATATTAATATTATTAAACTTAGGGGAATTACATGATAATTATAATCAATCATTCTTCACAAATAATGTAATTACATAGCAATTATTTAAAATTATTAAGTACCATAATAAGGCAGCTGTGTTGTCTTTGTCAAATGGCTGTTAGATGTCCTATCATAGTATAAGTGGTGTGTACCTAGGGTTGAATCTCTTATGCAGTTTTTTAGCCGACATCTACTGCATGAATAATACAATTAATCAGCATGGTAATGGGTAGAAAATTACACACTATATATAATGGGCCAATATTTAGTCCTAATGTCGATTTTTACATACTACCTCCAGTATCAACATGTATAGAGATCCTTAGTCCCTCCCCTTCTGCTGTCCCCTATGGGACCTTATTTCGGAAGAAATATGAACGGTAATTCAAGGAGGGGGACAAATTCTTTTTAGACCCCGTTTGACCCCGTTTGCAGCTCTGGGTAGCTTTTGGAGATATAAAGTGAGGACGTCACTTATGCAACTTTTGGGTGTAGTCTTTCTAATTACATATTTTCACAGTCTTATACTTCAACCGTTTTACGACAAACTGTGTTTTTCTTGACTTGCAAAATTTTCTTTTAAATTGCAAAACATTATATGTGTAATTCATGGCACGATTTACTGGATCAAAAAATATGAGTCTCTTGCTGTTGACTACAGTACATATTTTTTCTGAAATAATGTCTGAACGAAGGGGCGTGACTTAGGTACTCGGACACACTTATGTTATGCTAGTAACATGTCATGTTCACACGTTACGAGCAACTGGTACAAATTTGATGCGAGTGGGCCACAGTCTGACCTTGACTTTACTTACATTTTCCGACTTGTGTCATCATCATTATCAATTATTTAAAGAAATTTGTTGGTTAAATACATCTTAGGTAAACCCACACCCAAATGGATGTGCACATATGTGTATGCTTGTAAAAACAACCCTCTGGTTGCAGTAGTAATGGCAAACAAGCTAGCTTTTTGCAAGCAATAAATCAAAGGACATTCATATAGTCCTTTTCTCACTAAAGTTTTGGTGGATCCTTAATAATAACCCCAATTTTGAATGAATGAATACATTAAAAATGTGAAAATCCTATATGTAGTCCCTATAAGCATTATTATATTGCAAAATGGCCAGATACAGCCCATGGGAAGTTATAAGCCCCATTCAGTGCCCTATTGGCTTGCACTGAATAATCACCAGGCCAACAACAAACAAATTATTTACTCCAGGTTGGACTATTTCTCCATAAACCTCACTCCCTATGCTGCATTGCTTCTATCCTTCTCCTTTTCTGTTTTTACAGACAAGAATTATCTATAAAAGGGTGTCTAATTGGATGAAAGCATGTTCCAAAATGCCAATATGGAGACATGGTTGTGAGACAACAGCTAACGCCAAACAAAACTGGCTTTGGTTACCTTGCTGTATGTTATGGGCAGGCTGTTTTTCCAATGGGCAGAGAAGTTGTGACAGTGAATTTTAGCAATTTAGCAGTAGTTACTAATGTATAGATATTATTATTATTGAGGACTTACTGGTTTGTCATTTGATAATGAAACACATTTGAAATATTTGAGTCTTTATAAAACAATGAATCAATACAGAATCTTGTTGGGTGTGAATAAAGCTAAATATACCTTGAAAGCGTTTCCATTATGTCTATTGCAATTGAATGAATGTATATCTGGTATGCAGTAGGCCTACAAGTCTTCTCATTGTATTGTGTCTATTTAAAACAGACGACTTTCCCTAAACCACCCCTTGTGTGTCTTGTATGTTCAGGTATGACATGCCAGGCAAGAAGCTCATATGTAAGCAGCGAGATCAAGTGGGGATACCGCTTCACACCAGTTCTCACCCTGGAAGATGGCTTCTACGAGGTGGATTACAACAGCTTCCACAACATCTATGAGACCACCACACCCAGCTGCAGCGCCAGAGAGCTGTCAGACATGAACGGCAGGATGCGTCTCCCTCTCACTTGGTCACTGGCCAGCAAGCTGAGCCAACAGGGCCTTCCTGATACCCATCTGGAGACCAATGTAAAGAAACTTGCAGATCTGGACTGTAAGGAGGACGGGCCCCGGAAGCAGCCGGAACGGAACGGGGAAATTGGAAACATAGAGAGTGAATCAAAAGTCTAAGGGGCAGAGTGGGCCAATGTGTTTGCATGCATGTGATGGCTGAGCAATGTTGAATTCAAAGGTATAATTGAGAGTCCTGATTGGTACTGAGGACCATCAAGTGCAATGTTTAAACCAGGAAGCCCTGCGCTACCAGTAACTATCCAACCGAACAGTGACTGCAGTCAACAACTCATCTTATGTTGCATGTTCACATGATGTAAACCTGTTTGATGAAATATTTTCTATTCTAAAGTTCTAGGGGATTTGCATTTGTATTTTTGTACATACAAGTTTTGTTTCAAGTGTAAATAGTAGAGACATTTGATATAAATCATATAGATTAATAAATATTCTAAGCGCTTTGTTGTGAAATAAAGTAAACATAGTGAGCATGGGCCGTAACAGCAGCACAGTTCTGTGAATATATTGGTGATATTGGTGATTAGCAAATGTGTTTCTCATTAGGACAATACTATTGTAACTTACTAAATGTTTTGAACAATTCTGAATTTGCTGTCTAACGCCATTTTTGCTGTGGCCAGCTGTGTCCTCAAAAATCTATATTTATCTGATCTAATCTTTGTGTGCGGTCTTATTATTACAATGCACCATAATGGCAATTGTTTGATACTTAAAGGTATTATATGATTTATACAACCGTTAGTCCTCTCCATCGTTTTTTTTTTTACATCTTCAAAGTCAACTGAATGCCTTAATTACATACTCCCAGTTAAACTATTCTACATGGAGGAAGAACAGATTGTTAAGAGTCAAAGGTACACTGAGAATACATCAGGTGATAAGTTCTACTCTACAGTCCATGAGAGAGTGCTGAGTTGCTTTTCCAACAGGGAAGCTGTCGGTTGTTGATTCCATCCATCTAACAACTGCGGAGAGGAAGTGATGTTAGAAAACCAGATCAAACTGGCCCAGATGATGAGCAGTTAGGGAACAGCTAGCCTGAGAGAAGGCCATGAATATTATCACTAATCTAGTATATCGTAATGCAATTTCCGTTCTCTTACTTCCTATGAGCTGTGTACGTCAGTTAACAGTCCCAGGAGTGAGAAGAATAAGAACGTGACAAGAAGAACGACAATAAAGTTGTTTTTAAAGAAAGAATTGACAAAGCAATATCTGGAAATGGATATCCCTCTATCAGAAGTCCCTCCCTCTTTCTTGCCTCTTATCCGCTAATTCACGCTAACTGAAATGGACTCCCTCCGAAGCGCCAATACACACATATTCGAAGGATCTCATTTTAATGAGTTTAGGGGACAACAAATCTGACTCATGCTCTGTCTGGATGTGAAGGATGGACTATCTGTCTTGATGGTAAAGAATGTCACTCTAGAACATGTTTTAAAGTGATGTGTTGTCACATTCAGTAGGCCAACAAGCCATTCCCTGGGTATTATTGAAGCTGTAGAGACAGGTGCCTGGAGGTTAAAATGATGCTGAGTAAAACAGCTTCTATTGGCTGAATAAGATCTAGGTCACAGGCAGTGGCACAGTCAACTTGAAGCAGATATTCTCATAGTGCATTTCTCTCACTAATAGCTGACAGATGGCTATGCACCTTCAATGCAGTATATACCAGTATACCACTCAATGCAGTTTTTAGGCTACTCGTACACTAAAGTCACAAGATGATTTCTTATCAGTACATGTAGTGTTAAAGCGATTACAGACGATCATCTAAGATAAATAAACATAGGTTAGTGCTAAGAAGAGGGTAAGAGAGTGAAGTGTAAAAGGAGAGCGCAGAAAGACAAGCTGCATTACTTATTTGGCCTTTTTGGTTATACAGGTAAAGACCCTTTAAAGCTTATATCAGCTTACAGGGCGATACAAAGATAGAGAGCATATGCATAGGTGTGTGTGTGTATGTGTGTGTCCTTTTGGGCTAGGAAGAAGATAATGTCTCCTACCAATCCCTTTCAAATGTTCCTTCAGGATCCTACGTATGTATACAGTAATGATTTTGATGACAATTATAATACAAAAAGTGTATATGTGTATTGAAAGGAAGACTTTTGTCTGTGGCTGCTGGTACACAGGAAGCAAATGGTGATCATTTGTTTTATTACATAAAATGTATTACAAAACGTTGGGGGGATGAGGGGTCTTCTACAATTATGATGTTGAGCATCCTCATGTTGTTAGAAAAATTACTTTCATACAAAAATGTTCCCCGAATGACATTCAGCATAGTTGATTCTGATGATTGTTTTGGTTAATTGCATTATGTAAATGGTATATGTTATGTAAATGACACAAGATGTAACATTCCAGTGTTATAAATTAATCTACAACTTGACAAGACACAAGTAGTCCTTAATGCAACATATAAACACCAGTGTGGAGTCTTAAAGAGTTACATCTTGTCTGTTTTTCAAAACACAGAAGATCGCTATAACTTATTTATACAGCTTGAAAACAAAAAATGTACTCCACAAAAGACAAGCAAAATTGGCCTTATCTGGGACTAAAAGAAAAAGGCACCCTTAAAAATGACTAATTACTAATAAAATAGGTAAACATGACAAACCAAAACAACAGCAGAAAATATTTTACACTGAGACTTATTGGGCCTGATCAGTGGCCTTACAAAATGTGTCAAAATGGATAAATATTCACTACCGAAAGCATCAATAATAATTGGACTAAACAATGAGATGCATACAAAATATACTAAATTGTATGCAACTCATTTTGTAAGCATATTATTGCCAACCAATGGCATAAAAGGGCCAGTGATACAAGTTCAGCAAAATAGCTTCATCCTAACCAACAGTTATTACAGACTAGATTGCAGTTGAAGTCCGAAAATTTATTACATCGAATCACGAACTATAGTTAAGTTCTATTTTCACATTTGTCTATATTTTTGGTATTATTTTTAGTTTCGCAATTCATCATTAATGCACAATGCTGAAGTGCTTAATAAGGACTATGGATTCTGATTTTCTTTGACCAATAGCAAATCGCTGACCTTGAGGGAAAAACAAATGTAATGGTTGCCTAGTTTGGTCTTTCTATTGGCTGCTGATAAAGACCCATGCCACGTCTGCACTTATGTTGCCTAGAGTCCGCTTCAGGGCCTACTTGTCAGGGCCACCTTGTCAGCCATGTTATTGTCAACACCCTTCCTGACAACATCTGGACCTCTTCAAAAAGTCATCTAACCTGCCACATTGTTGTCAGTGATATGGAGAAGGGTTCCATGTTCGGTACCATGACCTGGAAAACATAAACAATATGTTATATTACTACTAATAAAATAAAACCAGGTTGTTTCTTAGGATGGTTTAAAATAGGAACCATGCTGAGAATAGTTCATGGATATCATAGCTGAGTAATAGCTCATGGATATCTAGTACAATCACATATTCATGCATTCAGATTTTCATTATAATAGTTATGCAAAGACACTAGTCCACATTTAGTTGTGAGATCGTACCCTGGTGCACTATATGTTTGGTTGACCTGTGACGGTAAAGTGGTTGAAGATGTGGACATAATGTTGGGAGATGCTCCACGGCTAGCACTATTAGGAGAGGAACTCGAAGAAACTAGAGAGAGGAGTAATGGAGAACATTATTCAGGTATAAAGGTACATAACAAACACATTTGAACAGAGATGCATTGCGCATGTATGTCTCAAGTATAATGATTTGTATTCTGTTCTGAGGTATGGTCAGGTATATGTACAAAAATACAATCAATCATTCAATTAAACCACTTGCCTCCTCCTGAAGCCAGTGGACTGAAGGGTCGAGATGAGGACGCCTGTATTTAAAAATGAAATCATGGATTGGATTATTGGAAAAAATAAATCCCTCCATACACAAACACTTGTACTGTGTGTGTGTGTGTGTGTGTGTGTGTGTGTGTGAGAGTGTTTTTGTGTGTATTCAATATTGTATGTATATTGGCAGGGGTTTTCGCTTACCATTCTGGTGCTGAAGTTGTGTGATTTCATGGCCATGGTTGCCACAGGACAGTAGATCCTCTTCTCTTTTTGCCGGCGATTACAAAACCAAACTCGTACTACCTCTTTCTCCATAGAGAGTGATTCTGAGATTAGCGTTATTTCCTCCGAGTTAGGCTTTGGATTCTGAAAAAAATAGGACAACGTTATTTATTTAAAGGAGATGAACCCCCTGACCCCGCCTGTTGTGTTTTTTTATAGTGAGGCAGGACTGTAAACTCCCCTTTAAACACCCCCTTAATAAACAGAGCACAGGTGTGTCGCATCAATGTTTAATCAGGTACAAGTTAACCTTATCAGCCAATCAGAGGTAATGCATGCAGTAGCACGTGTTTGACCTATAGATGGAGTCATCTAATGCAACTCTGCAAGTGGTGTTAGGGGTTGGTTCGCCTTTAATGTAAAACCCAAATACCTTGAGTGTATTTATCATCTTTCAAATAGATAGGAGAACATCCCCTTGATAGTAGCTTGCCGTATAGTGAACGACAATTAAATACCAAATTAAAATTTCAATGCACTGCAAAAATTGAAGTGTAATGTGTTTGTGATTCTTTTTATTTGTGTGTGTGTGTGTGTGTGTGTGTATTTTTGTGTGTGTTATCGCTTAACTCACATCAAGAAAGCGCTTCTCTAGTGTCAGCTTGATGTTTGTTTCGATGCTTGTCCTCTTCTTCCTTTTGCGCCCGTAGCCCTCTATCAGAGGGGGCAGGGAGGTGGGGCTGCTCATCGCGTCAGCAGGGGAGTTCTCTAACAAAACACGTGAAAGAGACATGAGACGGACCCTAGACATCATGAGTGGAACAAGAGACATCAGACAGACCCTAGACATCATGAGTGGAACAAGAGACATCAGACGGACCCTAGACATCATGAGTGGAACAAGAGACATCAGACAGACCCTAGACGTCATGAGTGGAACAAGAGACATCAGACAGACCCTAGACGTCATGAGTGGAACAAGAGACATCAGACAGACCCTAGACATCATGAGTGGAACAAGAGACATCAGACAGACCCTAGACATCATGAGTGGAACAAGAGACATCAGACAGACCCTAGACGTCATGAGTGGAACAAGAGACATCAGACAGACCCTAGACATCATGAGTGGAACATCCTTTTACATCTTCCACCTACAGCATATTATGAAACTA
>OOFG01022729.1:7912-32638 GCA_900323295.1 Molva molva
AACCAAATACTCCCTGCTTCTGCACTGCTTCTCCAGCCCCATGTTAAATAGCCTGCAGCACATCAACACTGATAATATGAGTCTTGGCCGAAGGCACATCATCCCCCACTAATTTGGTGCTGAGCAGATGAATTGTGGTAAATGGATGGAAGTTTCCCTGACTGTGCATCATGCCGTTCCAGCCATTTTTAGGGGTCTTGCTCCCATTTCTTCATCAGTTCGAGGGGCTAAAACCCAATATCTGGTAGTTTGGCTGACAGATGCTCAGTATTGTGCAATAGACGGTGAGACATCTTGGAGAGCTGTCAAGTGATTATCTTTTGAAGTTATTTTGTTCCTACTGATGCAATGTGTCGTAAGATATAGCCACTGTGAAGTTAAAACAGAAATGTCCTTTCATGCGATGGGTTTCTTTATTAAGAAGCCCTTCAGGGGAGAGTTTGAAAGCGCAGTATATTTCCAGAATCAAGCCTGGGTTTCCTCATGAGTCGTGCTGCCTCTTGTTGTGAAGAGCCACTTTGAAACACGGGTGGCACTTTAATTTGTTTTGACTGATTTTTCTTTAGATTTGTTTGAAAGGCAAAATTCTTAAACATAGCCATGCTGCAGAAAAGGGCTCTTTGGTAATTTGGTTAAGCACCATTTATTCTGGCTTTGGGTTGTTGCTTTCCAATCTGTATGCATCCTCATGGTGGATCTTTGTATTGGCAAGGAAGAAACCAAATGACAATTGTCTTTTCATGATTCTCATTTGTTTATTTCTGGATATGTTTATATAGTATTGTAAATTGAGTTGATGCTGGTCGGTGTGTGGTGAAAATGTAAAAAAAACAACTTGGTGTCACTCAAATGTTTTGGTTTATCGTGTACATAGCATCCCCACACACTAAATGGTAGTGACTACAGGGCTATTAACATTCCTGAATGAATGACTTTATTTAACCATTCCCCCTCTATATATTGGGACTGCTTGGTGAACCGGATGTCCCTTGCATCCGGTTCAACAGATACCATGCGTCTCCAATTCCTTCCCTGAAATATTGAAGTGATCTAAGGCCACTCCTATGGATGAGATGGACCATATCTGTCCTGCGCACATGGACCTCTACCATGCCACACAACCAAGAGTGGGTAAATGAGGCACAGCTGATGCATCAATACAACACTACACATGGTCTGTCCTTCCGCAAGATCCACCACGCTGAGCAAGATGAGATACTATTGCCCTCGGGCTCCAAATAACATAGAGGACAGCAAGGCATCTGGCACAGGCTATTCTGAGCTGCACAACCATTCCAGGGTAAGGCATATAGCTCCACTCAGCAAGCAAGACAGCAAGCAATACAGCCAGTGCCCAGATCATCCATGCTGTGCTCTTGGCTTGCATTGAAATGAAGCAAGAGAAAGGCAACAGCCAAAGCAAGGGCATTTATCGTATTATGGATGCATACGAATATAAATATGCCACTCCCAATAGTTTTGTGGTTTATTTATTTAATACGTTTTAAGATCCAAGCGTTTTATACCGTGTGTATTAAAGCTTGATCATGAAGACTGTAATTCATTTTCACCATGTTTGTTTTCTGTATCTGTTGGCACAGTGGTATAAACTCCTTCTCTGCTTTCAGTAGAAATGAGATGCCGTATCACAAACGGGGGAGCAGGGAGCATCTCTTCCTAACACGTGGTTTGGTGAATTTGAGAGGCTGGTTTTAAATACTCCTCCCTGGTGCCCAGATAAACCGTTATAGTGCGATGCATGCGCTGCAGTGCAGATGAAGCATGCGTAATAGCGCCGGGTTCATGGCTGTCCCACCTGCTGGGGGGCTGCCACTGACATTTTCCCACACTGCCGAGGGGCTCGGGGAAACACTGCCGAAGGAATGTGTCACATCTCCTGACCGTCAGTATGGAAATGAAGAAGGACATCGGTATAAATCCTCCCATACACACACATACACCCATGCACATTGTTTAACACTCAATGCTGCACCTGTGATATGTGTTCAGTTTGGGTTCTGTTCTTCTTCCCAGTCATGCTCTGTTGTCATGTTAATGATGACATAACGATGATGCACACAGACTTTCACCATTTTTACCTCTCTGGACGAGCCTCTTGCGCAAGTAGTTTTTGTAAAGTCATATTTTTCTTTTCTTATTATATATATATATATATATTTTTTTTTTTTTTCCCCCTCCTTCTGTGCCACCTCTGCTGTACTTGGTAAGTCATGTGACCCAGCAGATCCACCTGTGAGCACTAGCATCCTGAACCGGAGCTGTGTTGATTGCCATTTTTTACCTACGTTTATAAGATGCCAGCTTTATAACCCTAGGAATGGCTTCCACCTAATTCACCCAAAGCAAACGTTTGTGGACGATTAAGAGATTATTGGACAGTGCAGTTTAGAGTACGGACAGAATATGTATGCTAATGCTGACTGTATGCCAATGTTCTGTGTTAATTGGCAAACATGGGTCTTAAATCAAAGAGCTTAAACATTGTTTGGTATATTTTGGGCTTGCATTGTTATTGTCATGAATTATATGCGAGGTAACTGATGAGTCACTAGCTGATGGATTGTGAGTGCTGCAGATTCGTCTCGATTTGGATAAACCTACTTACCTCAGTCTCACTGTGAATTGAATGTGCATTGGGCCCTATCCCAACATAGAGGAAGACTTTTCTGACAGTTGGAAAAAATTTAGATGTTAATTGTTTGTATAACTGAGTAATGGGGTAGCCAAATTGACTTTAAACTGTCCTTTTTAATCTCCCTTCTACACATTAGTCATGAGGGCAGCCTTGTCAGGCGAACAGAAATGCTAATTGATGTATCCTATAGCCGTTCATTTTAAGTTTTTATCAATTCTGGTGTGGATTTAACTTTCACAAAATAATATAAGTCCCATCTTGTATTCAGTCATCAATAATTTTAAATTAGCAGTTAGGTTAAGTCCAAAATTGGTTTAATGTAACTCTAGCCATAGGCTAAACAACAATTCATACTTTTCCAGTAAATTATACACTGCAGTACTTAAAAAAAATAATAATAATAATACATTATCTATATCTAACTAGTAAGGGACAAATCAAAGGAGTTTTGGCGTCCATTTTGGCTGCTCATTCATCGACGACAGGGTCTCACAAATGACAGGGTCTCACAAATAACAGTAACATGATTCACAGCATCACTCTGAATTTGCGTGTGTCATGTGGAGTTGGAATATGTCTGGGCTTGAACCATCCCCTATTTATAAACTATGTCCACTTTATAAATGACCTGGGCTTGACAGTCACTCTCTAAACTTGACATGTTCACCACAGTAAGCCCACCCTGCCCGGCCAGCACAGCTCAATCAGCTTCCTGTCCAATTACGGTAGCCGTGTCCATGTTCTTGACAGGCTTGGTGCATGAACTGAAACAAAAGACCAGGGCGCCTAGCCAGGGAACAAAGAAATTGCATTTTGTGTGTAAAAGTTCTAACCATGATGAGGCAATGTTGACCTGAATCCCTATTTATAGTGTTTTGACAGTTCTCTAGCTCCTTCTGGGACCCGCTGTGTGGGCTTACAGTGCTACCAGCCCCCTTTAAAATTGACAGTCTCTGAATAGAAGATTTTCTTGCCCAAAGGACACATCCGCCTGTGCAGCCATTCTCAAGGTAGAATTTATGAATGCCTGCCACATCAGATTTTGGTGGATTTGCTTGCCCGAGATATGCCCCCTCTGGATCAACGAATCTTAAAAAAAAATATTCAGTTGTGGGGACAACATCTTGTAGTATTTGAATGTTGATGTATGAAACCGTAGTTTTCAAAATCAAACTAAAATCCATCAAGGGCTTGGTTTTCTATTTTTTTTTTCTTTTTTTTTCTGTCTAAGACTTCTGAAGCTGTCTGAACCGTTGAGGAGCTAGGTTGTTCTTGCCTTCTGCTCGAATGCTTCAAAAAGCTTAGACTTCTCTAGCTGGAATAACTCAAAAGATGTGGTAATGTTCTTTTAGCATCCATATCTGTACTTGCCCCGCACCATATCATTGTAGGGATTTTGATGGTGTCTGACATTATCAAATGTTTTACTTTCCTTCCGCGCTAGTCTTTCCCTATTGTGCCAGCTTTTATTCTCAAATGGTGTCTTTGCTCTTTCTCATAACGCAAGCTCAAGGTGATGTCCTCTAATTTCATGTCATCAGAATGGTTTGACCCTTTCAATCAAAGTTATATATAGAGCCCTTTCCACTTCCGTCCTCTCAATAATATAACAATGTGTAGCAGGGCTGGCAGCATAGAGTATTGATTCAGTGTTCATAAGGCCTCACATTCTGCTCTGTCCGCTATATACACTTTATCTTATTTTCCCTCACTCTTCCTTCATTTCAACTGCCTCCTTCCCCTTTCTGACGTCATCAACAGTCTTTTCAAAAGACTGCAGGGAATAGATTAATTCAGTCACAGAATGTGTGACAATGACTCTCTAAATGATTGCCAATGCAAGAGCGACCCGATATCTCCACCGTGGACTCTTCCGGTTCTTATGAAATTCATATTGATGGATTGAGGTTAATCCAAAAGTAATGTACATGCTACTGACCTTGAACGATGCATTTTAAATCTAAAGTGACTTTATTATGCGAGGAGCTTGTGAGCAAGAAAAATAAAGACGCAAGGCTCATAATCATGATGGCTAATGCATCCCGTTTACTGAAGACGATTATAAACAACATTTAAAGTGCTGTTAAATGGGTTATTGGATAGCCATTGATTATTGAACCACACTGCCACCCTGAACAATGCATTGCAGGCTGTGTATAAATCCTCTTGGCTGCTCTTTTGATCGACCCGTTTCATTAGTGTGCAGCTGAGGAAAATTATCCTAGCAGAATTAGCAGAGCATTGTGTCAATGCATTTGATGGAGATGAGTGATTCCTCTAATCTGGATAACGCAGGCCTTGAGTGCTGTCTATCTTAAAACCCCTGGGTGAGCACCGACAACAAAATCATTTTTTGACAGTGTTGAGAAATATATTTGCAATAGACCTTATGAAGTCGATTTATTTCAGTTTCATGGTTTTTGGAAAGCTTTCGGTCTGAACTTGTATCATGATGAATGCCAATTGTATCAACCACTTTAGGCGCTCTATGTATGTCACTCAGTAAGTAGACGTTCATATCAAGCACAACACACCGAATTCAAGTCATCGTTAAACCATTAAGTGTATTATTGTGTCTTGAGGCGATTCTGTGTAACCGTCTGAGAAAGCAATGAACTGAATTTTAGTTTCCTTATGTTTTTTTTAACTGAAGCTTGAGATGATTGTATCGTGTAGAGTCTAGACCATATTTGCACAGAGAAGCAACTGGACGCTACACCAAAACAAAACATTCTGTCAAGTGCTCCGTTTGCTTCCAGAGTATCCTAGTGTGATGAAGAGACTCGGCTCTACACTGGTGTCACATTCGTTCATCATCCCTTGCATTCCAATGAATTCAGTATGGAAAATGAAGCTCTCCTCTTGTTTTTGTGCAAGTACCGCGCTAATTTGCTTCCTCATACTTCAATTTGTGGCATAGACGTCACAGTGGGTGAGAACACCATTAACAAAGTCTGTACAAAGCATGAATGGTGTTTTCCTTTTTCACATTTTAATTGGATAAACAGATGCAGTTCCCTTTCATAAGTTCCTGTTGCTAAGAGAATTTTCTTTTCTCCCCTCCCTCCATGTGCCGCTCCGGTGTTGTGCTTCTTACACAGGTAAGAAAGTTTTCACATGTACTCCATACTTTCCGTATCTCCACGTTTCACCTGTCTTTGCATTTTACAATTATCAAATCTCTTAAGAGTCCACAGCGAAAGAGAAAGTGAACTGAAATGTCTTACCTCTAGAGGGCAACATAAACTCACTTGTTCGGAGAGCTGTCTGTGATTTTGGCTGCTTTATCCCCCCCATGTCAACACCCTACTCAACCTTGTTAGTCCGAATTGGACCCAACCTACTGCATAATGAACTTCACTATTCCTCATTCACAGGCATTCAGTCATAGCAATGCTGTGCACACGTTTTAAATGAGGCTTGCCAAGGCATCGTGCATGTTGATTCATTGGCTATGCATTGTTTTTTCTTTGCGACAAACCCAAGTGCATTCTAATTATTGCACTTATTCTCATAATCACCTGCTCATTCTGTTTTTTTCGTAGTTTTTTTTTTTTCTTCCTGCATGCTTTCAACGTCACGAAAGCCTCGGTGCAGGTTCAGGTTGTTATGACGACAGGGTGCAGCACTTGGTTCAACATTAAGAATTCTGAGAAGCTCCTGCTTTGTGGCTTATCTCTAGACTAGACACTTGCACTATGCAGTCAATGTTTGGCAGACTTGTTGTCTTTCAGATTTTTCTATCTTATATGAGTAGTATTTGGATAAAAGCCTCTGCTATTTGACTTGATGAATATAAATATTTTAAAGGCTATATAATAAAGACTCCTTTACCCTTCGGTGTGCATGCACAGGTGTAGGTTTTGGGGTCACCTGTGAGGGGAAGGCAGTATGACTGACAGCATGGCGGCTGTGCACAGCATGATGCTCCAGAGGAGAGTTTTACTCAGGTGGCACATAGTGGTGTGAACTTTCCATGACAACGTGGGTTCAAAAGCCACCTTTCACTTTCAGTCGCCTTTCTGCCTGTAGCCTGTGCTACAGGCTTTCTGCTGGCTTCTATTGTCTTCTCTAACAATAAGTTATCAGTAGGTCCTTGCCTGCCTTTATTTCATGAAAGTCAGGCCAACTGTTAAGGTGCTGCTTTTTTCTGGACACTGGTACAACATTGCTGACTCATGTTTGACAAACTGCTTGAACAGATTGAAATCTCCAGAATACTAACCCTAACTATATAGGAATTGATATTGTCAAAAGAGACAGGGAGCGCTTGAATTTATCTAACTTTTGAGGTGGTCAATGATGAGGTAGCTGAGCCATAGCCTTGGTTAAGGCCAAGTCTAGGTGCCTGACACAAACTGCCTCCAAAAACTCCAAGCTCCAAGTTGAAATGTTTGTACAATAATTCTTACTCAGTTTGTGATGCACAGTGGGAGTCTTGTGATCAAAGTATGTTCAATATTGCAATATTTCCAGAAGAGGCTGGATTGAGGCAACCTTCATCACAGTCAAACCGAAGCTGAAAGCAAACGCACAAGCTAGGTGGCGTTGTGCGTTTATAGCGTTCTATATGTGATGTATCATGACACAGCATTGATTTCCACCCCATTAACCCTGACGCCAGCACATTTAAGTATATAAATAGTGAAATGACATTGGATTGGGATTGTATATTATATTTTGTATTAGGATGCCTATCTTTAGAAGTCTAAAGTTGGTGTGACGGAAATGCGTAGTGTACATATAGTGTATATAATGTTGGAGCAAAGTAAAGTGCTAACTTCCCCCATTGCAGCTTACTGAATCCCCCAGCAGCTTAGCCTTATTTGTTTTGTGTGTCCTAGAACTTAATGTTTACACTGATGCTATCCCCCAGTGAGCCAGCATTTTGATTAGCAATCCTCAGTCCCCCTTAAGACAGTATAACAAAGTGATCGATATCTTCTACTTTTAATATGGATAAATGGAACAGTTGGTGGGGATTCATTAAAGTGTAAGTGAACCCCCGGTTTCAGCTCGATTTCGAACACTGAGATTTAAACAAAGGATTTGTGTCAACATTCCCGTTTATCTGTTGGGCCGGCTACACGCTGTGGGAACCCTCCTCCTCTTTACCTAGGCCGGACCCACATCCAATGGTTTTGATATGGAAAAGGGGTTTGGTTTTGCATACGTTTTGATGAATTAATCCTGTTTTTAAGACCAGAATCACAGTTAACATTAACTTTACTGTTTGACCAGTCGGCTGCCAATCAACCCCACAACCAGCACAGTAGTGAATCGGATCAAAACATATGAGAAGGGAGCAAACTCATACCCATTTGAGAGAAGAATGAAGAATAATTAGTAATAATGAACCAATCAGTCCATAATTTACACTATTCATATGTGCCAGGAGAAGGCGCCCATGGATTTATATTGTTTAATTGCTTTCTGATTACTGGTGTATATTAACCTGACTCGCCAGTAGCACTGAGCCCAAATAATTTGATATTTTTTTGTTAGGTAGGTATTTGAATCTCGATTCAGTATTTGAATGCTGCGTTTTTTGTTTTTGTATTTTATGAAAATATAAAAATATATATATTTAACAAATATTGAATTGCCTATGCATACATGTGAAACGCAGAAAATATATGTACGTGCGCGAGACATCGCTCAGTGGAGAACACTTCATGTCAGCGCTTCAGTGGAGGTAACAGCAGCCATCTTCAGAATTGCCAAACATGGGATGACCGACTCACCCTTCATTAGTTTTGTATTTGGATATTAGAACATTATTCAAGTACTTCAGTAGCACTTTGGCACCTGCCCTCCAGTGTGAGAAGCAGCAAGACCAACAGAAGGACATTCCAGTGTTCTGCCCAGGATTTGTTTTCCATGGTGGCGCTCCCACTATTCAGTTGCTTCCATAGAAATAAGAGGTTGTGGCAAGCCTCAAAAGTTGATGGTTTGAGAAGGGTTTTAATAATAAACATATTTGCAGCTATTGGAACCGAAAGCCTCTGACGTCCATGCAGCAATCCTACGTGAGCATGTAGTTTTGCTTTTTGCGTTAATAAAATAACACATTTGTGTTAACGAATTGAACTTCTTTAGAAATGAAAAGGAACAAACGATCAGATGATTAAAAATGTGATTCTGCAACAGTAGTCTTCGCCGGCTCCTATTCAGGCAGGGAAAGATACACACTTTGAATGGACTTTTCATTTTTCATTTTTTCTCTGAACAATCGTTCGGAAAACCGATTTGACTTGTCTGGTTCCCAGGCGAGGTGTACATATTATCAATACAAAAATTCACATTAATTGCCAATTAATGTTAATAACCTAAACTTATATTCACGGATGTAGGCCTATTTTATAATGCAACTAATCCTCTACTCAAAATGTAATGCAGATTCAGGAGTTTTCATGTGAAATAAAGACTTACCAGTTATGGTGACAACAGCATGCATTGGTCCGCTTAGTAGCTTCTAAAATCCTCCAAATGATTGGGGGGGTTGTTGCAGTGCCACTGGTCAGACATGAGTCTTATTCTCTGAATTAAGTATTGGTGCGTTAAGAAGTTGTATTGTGTTAGCTGTAAGTGATGGATGACAATGAGCCTGATTCCATAGCTACATTAGATTCCCCAGCCTTATGTCCTAGCAACATGAGCCAATGTGACAGGACTCTGATGGAATTAGCCAGGCAGGCTGGTTGCTGCCATTTCCCCTCCCTATTTCGTATCATTAGCTCAATTTAAATGTAGCAGCCGTCCCAAAGGAAAGTAATTTCAACTTATTATAAATCTTCTAGTTCTAGATGTACTCGAATTTTCCTTTCACAACTGATTTTTTGGAGGTACCCAATTGAACTGCTAGTGGTCCAGTCTAGCTCCACTGCTAGAGCATTACATCAACATCAACACTGCCAGAGTTAGAGGTTTGATTCCCACTGGTGCCACCCATGCTAAGAATGTTTGCACTCACCATATTGGAAGGCGCTTTAGATCGCCCCATCATGATTACAAGTACACGTCAACTTGGAAACCCTCTACTTTTGGAAACAATGAGAAATGTAAAACTTACCAGAAAGTCACCAACCAGAAGATTGACACTTTCCCTTATAGGGAATCTATTATTGAACAACTGTTCAATTTTTAATGAAGTGTTTATGGGTAGTGAAGTTGTGTAAGACATGGTAACCAAATGCTCTTTTGTGTGCCCCATTTGCATCCCCTTAAGATGTTCTCAGGGCCTTAGGAGCACACCCTCCCTGCAACCTCTGTAGACTGCTGTGTAGTGCTGATGTTGTCCAAACAGCCTCTTTAATTTGTGATGACCGTGGGAGACTGGGATCCCAGGGTTTATTCAGAGCATTGCGGCCAGATTGTGCTGCTGCCTCTTTTTGCTTATAGCCAGTTGTCCAGGAGCCAAATCAGCTCCCAGTCATCTGGACAGTCACTGGACAGAGAGTGCAATATGTTTCTGGAAGTTGGATAAAGTATTTTTATATTTTATTTATGAAACTGGTTTTATTTGTTAGTTTACAAGTCCCTAAAGTTAAGTTTCACTTTGAATTCTGCTAACTTGCTGTATACTTGCATGTACCTTGTTGAAATGAATCATGCACTTCATTTATATGACAGGGAAAGCACTTTATATAGAGCAAGTTGTATAGTGGAGTATGGAGTAATTTGTATGAAATGTACTTTGGGACGACATGGAGGGTATGTGTACATCTGTAATGGGCCATCAAAGTAGTGTGAAAAGTGCCCAAAGCTTAAAGAGGGTAATTAATAGGTAGGACTTCTGTGAGGAATTTGATACATGAATGTGTTGACGAAGATGCGTCATTCTTTTTTTTTTCACTATTTGTAATATAATCTTCAAATCTACTTGAAAGTGAGACTGAATCTTGGCTTCCCAGAAATTTTCAGCACCAATGGTTCAAGGCAATTGTTGGCTTTAAGCTTTCAAGTCCAGTGTTACTTATTTAATTTTTATTTTGTATCGACTTTGCATTGTATCAGATGACTTAAAAACGTATGCCAAGTCGCTTGTCGTGACTTAATTGCCAAGAGGGACTAAAAATAGCCTCCATTTTATTTTATGGATGAGGCCATGCTTTTTGATCTGGTGCCCAATAATGGATAGTTATTCTATTAAGACTTCAGTGACGTAAAATGGTGGTTCGCTGAGGTTCAGCTTCATAGTCAGTTTTAAGGGGAACCCTTAACGTTTCACCTATCCGTAAGAGTTTTTTTATAGTGTTTAGTCACACTCACTGAACCTATTTTCTCTCTTTGTAGAATGAAGTGAGGCCAACCTTTCTAAGCATTACAAATAACATTGTAAATCTTGCCTCTAATCCACTCAGTATTGCATATATATACAGTAACTGTTTTGTAATGCGATCTGGCATTTCTTGGTGCTGATGCACGCCGTATGCCTGTGAGCACAATACACAGAGAGCAGGTGATGTGGCCACTTCAGGCTGACTGAAGGCTTGGAAGCAAGCCCACTGTTGTATGCACGTCTCCCCTGCATATCAATTAAGCTACATCATCACGGACTGAATAAGAGACAGATGGCTGGGCCATTACAGCAGGGGGACAACAGCAAGCGTTAAGGTTCCAGCCCTAATTTCCAGGCCATTGGTGCGCTGCCCAGATGTATTTTTTTATTATAAGAGCTGTGATGTGAATGTCCGACTCTTTTGGTGCATACAAATACTAATGTGGATCCTTCACTGGATTTCTGCTTGTTAGGCATGTTTTTTATATATTTATATGGTGTGTTATCAAGAGGAAAGGTACATTTGTTCAAATGCTGAAATGATAAGCAGTTCTGTTGAATTGTTATATTTGGTGCGTGAAACACGTGAAATGCTCTCCAATATAGAAGTGTTCATCAACATGCTCTGCAGATTTCAGCATTGGGTGGCAGGCCTTGCAGTCATGGCCAGGATTGGTTCACTCTAATGGCAAACAAGAGTCTCATCCCCAGATAAAGCCAGAGGCAATGTATTGCAGCCTGGAGGCCAGCAAGAACAATCTTTGTTACCAGGCAACAGTTTACCGATGGAGGGAGGGCTAGCAACAGGGTCTACCACCGCCAGCCCCTCCCTCGCCTGTCCTTCATCATAGTCGCATCAGGATTAAACCTGCCGCTGGCCTGGCATTAAAAAGTCTAGCCCGTGCTGATTTAATGTTACGTAAGCTTGAATGTTTTGCGCTGCATAGCCTTGATTTTTTTCCAAATCCTTCCTCCCACAATTTCTCCCTTTTGGTCTTTTTTAGATAAATGGAGACAACTCAAGGTAGCTTGTGGCCCTGGATTAATCCATAAAAACACTTCATCATTTACCTTTTTGTTATAAACAAAGCTGTAGATGATCATGTGTAGTATTCTGTTAAAACTACAGCATCCGTTTTAATTCCAGCGATTGTTCAACAATTTGGCAGGGATTTTCAGCCATGAAATCCCTTTTAGAAAAATAAGCTTGTTGCTTGCTTTGGAAGTTTGGTTGTCGTCATCTGTTTCCTGAACAGTTAATCAGCCAAGTTCATGCGTTTCCAGGCACTGAGAAAGGGGGCCCTTGTTCGATAGATGCCAAACAGTCGTCGTGACTATGGCCTGTCCCCAGCCTCAAGCACTCATTACCATACAGCTGTCCTGTAGAGGATGCGATGAGATGGAGACCCAGGGATGCAGGAAAAAAAAGGCCTCTCTTCCAGAATCACCTCACAGGCTTGAAACACCCCAGATGGGAGGTCGGGTTTAAACCATTAGGCACATGGCCTATTGTCACCATGAAAAGGTCATCTCTGGGAGGATGGGGGTCATGAGTGACTTGGAACCGCCAGCCCAGGCTTTTGTTGCCTGAAGTTTGTACAATTAAGCTGTCAACAATATTGATCTTTAAACAGTGCATTTATTTTTCCCCCTCAAAAGCGTCAATTGAAAGGATGCTTATATACCACTCAACCCATTTGTGAACCCATTTAGTGTCATTAGACAGGTGGAGTAACGTCGATCATGCAGCGGTGTATGGGCTTCATCACTGTGTGTCTAGGGCAATAAGACTTGTCAACGCCTCAGTGTCTACATAACCCCAGCAGGGCTCCCCAGGAAGAAAAACGACGAGAGAAAGGGAACAAGCCAAGATGCTTGGTGAGAATTTGTTGAGCGGCCTTATTACAGGTTTCCTTCCCTCAGCTTTATCTTTTTGTTTAAAAAAATAAAAAAAATTTGGGGATTGACACTTCCTTGAGAAAGCAGAGTCTACATTTTCTGGGAACTTTCTTAGACTCTTATGCTCATTTTCAGCGTGTGTCTTTGATAAAGATGAGGTGTGGAGTGCACTTTTACATTATACCGCTCTTCTCGTAAAAGCTTTAATTGTCGACTTACCTCAACAGTGTTGGAAAGGTTAATGCATAATTTTGCTCATTGTTCTCCACCCCCGGAAAGAACTTAACAATATCCAAATAGCTGGCTGTGTTTGGTTGTTTTGTCTTTTGAAGCTGTTCAACTAAACCAAAAACATGCATGACTGTTTGAGGATTGTTATAGCAAAGTTCCTCATAGAAAATAAGCTGCATTCTGAACATCCTGACTCCACTGTCCCCATATGACATGTTTTTGTCATTATTATTGACCAGTCGAGTGGATCTCTTCACCGTCTGAAATCCTAGACCCACACTGGACGATCCACTGTATTTCTTTCAAGGTTAACACCAAGGTTACAACCCGGAGCATGACTTTTATGACCCTTTAAATTGTTTTTCTGCAAACTAATAGAGGTCAAATCTATCGCCAGACCAAGGTCACAATGCACTTTTGAATTCACTTTGATAGCTTGCGCTATAAACCATGTCTAAAATGGACAACACTGTGGGAGAGAGAGAAGCCCCCCCCTCTACGCAACGAGAGGAGTAAAGAACACAACACAGACTGCATCTCAGCAGTGGCCATGCCTCCCCGCGTCGAGTGAATGCACTGTGACACAGAGTATCATTACAAAGCCTAAATGCTTTATTTTTAGAGAACTGTGGGTAGCCGGCTCTTTCAAATGCCAATTCAGGGAAGAAGATTTATATAGGGAACCGGAGCGCTGTTTGGTTGAGATCAGGAAAGATGTTTGTTTACTGCAACTGTTCCAACTGTTTATATGTTGAATGGTGCCTAGTAAAGCTTGGGCCATCATTTTAAGGCATTTCCGAGACACATTTGTCTAGAGTATGTACTTGGATAGTAGATTGTTTGTTTATTAGAAGACAAACAGAAGGGGTATCTTTAACAACTGCAGGTTTCCTATTGGACAGCGATGTAAAGTCATCGCTGTCCGCTGACGTTAAGCCCTTAACTTTATATACACTCAAACTCCCTATTTCAGTAATGACTAGCAGATTGTGATTTTTAAATAATACAAGCGGTGTCTTCTTTGAAGCTGCCCACACCACTTTACCTACAGGGCAACCAGTAGGGGAAACTATTGAATTCTTTGTCAACAAAGAAAGGTCCAATAGCCACCCTGCATTAGTCTCATGAAACTTTTCATTTAGACATTGTCATCTGTCAGACATGCTTTTATAGCCAGCATTACAGTTTCTTGCTAGGACTAGTGTGTCAAAGAAACAAAAGGCATTTGCCTCATGGGGACTTGGGCATGTAATGATTGCGTGATAGAAGACCGGCAAATCATGCCCTTTACATAAACTTGATGTAAACCCAGACCAAACAGGCTTTGAGCATGCAGTTTAGCAGTCTCAATGCTGGTATGTAGCTTTTGAAAGACCACACACTGTCCTATTCCCCCTGATCCCTATCAATCATTCCATGTACACATCAGGGCTTCAAACATCAGACCTGTCCAACGTTAAAATGTGTCCTGTTGATCTGACACTGCTGAATTTGATGAGATGACATTCAGGGTCAAAAATTAACAAGGGCCTAACATCTGTCCCAGGTGTTTGACGGTGTTCATACAAAGTGTCGGTGGGAGTTAGAGGTGCAGGCAGAAGGCAAATAGATGAGCTTTAATGTCCCACAGAGCGCACCCCCACCCTTCTGAAATGAAACAGTTATGACCCTTGACCCTGGCCATCAAACCTAGCACTGCTAGCACAGTTCCCAGAAGACCCCCAGCCTGACCCTCACTATGATCTGTTTTATAAATTCAGCAGCATGAGGTTCCTGTGATCTCGTGAACAGTAAGCTGTCCTGTTTTCCTTAAACTACAAAGCCCTGTCAATATCACCACACCAACAAAAAGCCTAGCCTTTTTAGCTAAAATTTAAATTCTCTTTTGCATTGATATCACCCCTTGATTGGTTTTAGATATATTGGTTAGTAGTACCTGATATTCACCAGTCAACATTCAAATATGAATGATTAGAAAATTGTGTAGTTCAATTTAGGGCCATGTATATGTAACCGGTTCAATGGATTGCATATAAAAGGGAGTGTGTACTCATATCTAGTGCGTATGTCACTGACACAAAGTCACATAGAAAACATGATCCCATGATGAAAGAGTGTGCATGCTTGAGTCTCAGAACTTCAAACATGTAGGTCTTCTGACAGCTTTCTGTCATATGCACATGCCAACTTGCACACATACACACAAAATAAATGTAACTGCATTTCGTGTGACTCGATGTCCACTATAGAGTAGGCATAATTTTTATTGCTGGTGCATTGCATCACTCAACTTCACTGTCGAGACGTATTAAACATCACCACATCCTCTCATGCCCTGTCTCTTTTTCTATTTTTTTTATTATTTTTCCAAAATACGAGTATTATTTATTCATGCCTCACTCTCACTGTGTGCAGTCAGACGTAAGAGTTGATTGCACTCAAGTCAAGCTTTAAAGCGGTTGCTACCAACTGAGATAACTGATCTGCTCTTGGGGAACTTGTAAAAAAAAAAAAGCAACCTGGCCTTTCAAAGCCCCGATCAGTGGTTCCACCGGCCCGCGATCAATTGTACCTTTTTCACATTCTAGAAATAACAATGGGAAAAGACGGTCCACTTCCTACTCGTTTAGTGTTGAATGCCGACTATTTCCACCATGCAGCTGAACACATAAAGGATGACAGCCACGTTTGAACTTTAAAGTTCTGAAACACTGATCATTTCCCGTTGGTGGGTCTCACCTGCCAATAGGATTCATCCCCAGAAGACTAAAAACAATGGCTTGTGCTCAACTCTTAGATTGCTCCTGTGGGCCTCTCTCTCTCCAGGGAGTTATGGTGTATTGTTTTGCAGCCTCTTGAAACCCATCAGCTTCTGTTTGTTTTACTGCTGGAGTTGGTACATCCCTGCTCTCTCCAGCTCTTTTGTCCACTTGCCTTTTTATGTTTATTTATTTTGCCAAGCTTTTTATAGCTCCTTTTTTTTTTTTGTGCACAGGGAAATTAGAGGTGTCGTCCTATGCGATGGATAGCGGCCACCAAGTAGGGCCGCATTGTTTTGGTTACAGAAATAACCCAACTCATCATGCCCTCCCTTGCACAGTTCCTCCAAAACATATCAATTTCAAACTGAATGAAAGTGCACTATAGCATTGTCGTTTGGGAGAATGGCATATGATTAGGGGATATTTTTAGGCGAAAATATAACTTTTCTTCAAAACAGAAACCTAGGAAGGAGACGAGCTGTTTGGATTTCTATTCCATTTCTACTCTATAGTGTCCACTGCCTTAGGAAATTATTTGTAATTCATTGGATGCTGTCATTCATCTCTATCTTGCGATATTCCTCTGCCAAGTTCACTCGCAATTTCTCTTTAAATGCCCAGTCAATTTATACCTGCATCAATTTTAACTTTTTTTCCTGCCCTTCTGAAAATGTTGTGGTTTAAAAAGGAGCATATGGCATATTTCAGGTCAAAACTTGGGTGTACCCATGGGAATTTACCTGGCTTTTCTCTCGATGTATACGTCATTCTGAATGGTCAACATCAAGGGGATGTTTTGTCCGTGTAAATAGTTGATACAAAACCACTCCCAATAGGAGCCCCAAATTCAGTATCAGATAAGCTTATGAAGGATTGGAAGGGAAATAGCAATGCTACATGTGAAATTCTTGCTATTGAAGAATGGGTGTTTCCTATCAATAATTAATTTGATCAGAAACTAGAGCTCGCAACGATGATTTCAACTTGACGTTGTAAACATTAGGACTCATGTTGTTGTACACTCAAAATATCATTTTGTGCACTTCTTAAAGCTGCGTTGATAGTTTTCGGATCACAACCACTTTATTTTTAAGGGATCTGGGAAACAAACCCACAGTGTTGCTGCAGCATTAACCTGTCTATCGGTTACCCTTCCATTACGACGATAGTTGGAAAATCTGTGTCCACCGCAGTTTGAAATCAGCGCCGTTGGCAAGAAATCGGCAAGAAACCAAACCATATGGCAGGGCGTAAAAAAATTGTCATTGAGCCAAATGACAAAGCACATTTTCCCAGTAAACTGGAAAAAAACTACTAGAAATTATTAAATAGCTTGTAATATAAATGAATTAGACTTGTCATTAGTCACTTAGGCTCTTGCGAATTTAACACAGTGGCACAATTGTAAAAGGAATTTCTTTTGATTAATGCCATTTTATGTTTTCTTTAGTTTCAATCCTCCTGCTTATTGTCTAGTGGGGAATGGATTTTGGGGTTTTGTTTTCTAGAAGATGATGGGATGAGTTAAAGATTAATAGTTTCAGTTTGCCAACTCTGAAATAAATGAAGGCGATCATTTCTATGTGTTTATCCAATTGCCTTTGTGTTTTATTGGTTCGAAAAGTAAATGATATGTGACCTCTGCTGTGTTCCATTGAACCAGCCTCCCTGAAATCCGGCTGTGTGTTAACAAAAATTACAACCTAATATTTATATGTCACAGCAATTTTATGTGCCAGTAAGTTCTACCATTATTACCCAGTGGGATTTGGCCTTGTGTTTGTGTGTTGCTGGACCGCCAACTCGGAACCATTGGTGGTCTTTTGCAAATTCAATTGAATCTTGGCGTTTAATTCGTTTTTGCTAAATGAACCATCCATTGGAAATTCAGTTTACAAATGAGCTCTAGGCAAATTCAAAAGTAGAATTTTGAATTTGTCATTTATTTCCCCTCCCTGCTCATTGATGACATATGGGAGATACCAAGCCCTTGATCCTTGATTTAATTTCCTCCCCAACCCCATCAAAACCCTGGTACTTTAGTCGCGTTGAGTAGGCTGTTAAACCAAACCCCTGTGCAGATGACACTGTTGTTATGCTTGGCAAAATATCATGATCCATGATTCCCTATTTATCAACCCCCCCTCCCCCACAAGCATCTTTCCCTCCCTCTTCATCGCATGCGTGTCGTCTGTCCAATCTGGAATGTGACTCGCACGCCACCGTTGCTCACAAAATCCATTGATGCCAGACCCCCATCCCCTAATCCTTGACCTCGCAACCACCATTCTCCTGTTTTGTCACAGCTTGGACAATCGCACAATGACATAGTTCTCTTTAGGGATGCATCAGTGCCCAAGAACTATTTTTCTTCCCTCCAAGTTTAGCCTATTACATATTAAACATTTGCCAGGAGAGGGGACCCTAGCCCCCCCACCTGCACCTACATTTGTTGCTTTTGAGTTGTAAAGCACACATCCATCCCCTCTTAAGAGGCATTGAATCCTTTGATGCACTTCCTCTTCTATTTGCGACATAGCTCCAAGGATTTGTGATTAAGACTTCACACATTCAAGGTCATGTTTGTTCTGCTGGCATATAAAAAAGAAATTCCCACAATCTGCATAATATTTATGCAAAAAAGTCAAACGATGCATCATTTGCATTTTGCCTCCCAGTTATTTTCCCTGAGACGCAGCCAGTGTCTGGGACAGCCCAAATAGTTTGCACGGTAGAGTTTGCTGATTATAACAAGATGATAATAGCGGGGCCTGATGAACATCTGCTTGGTGGGTCTTCCCTCTCTGTGACCAGAGGGGTCTCGGTAAGCAGGGTGGTCAGTGCCAGAGGGGAGGCCCGTCGTTGATGCTTTACGGAGTGGCAGAAGGGGATGGACAAAAGGAGGCTGCAGCCCATTCAAAGGCCACAGTGCAGCCCCCTCGCATGCCGAGCATTCCAATGTGCTGTGTAAAGGTTGGGCCAGTGGAGAGGAACCAAAGGGGCTTTTTCTCACGAAGGCCACCTCAAACACACACACACACACACACACACAAAAGGCCCTAACGCCCTGTCTGCCAGAGACCCAGGGTCCCTCCCAGCCACCCTACTTTGTGTACTTTTTTTTTTTTTTTTTTTTACTCAACAAAGGCAGCAATAAACAGGATAGATTTACAGTGAGGGTACAATTTTCACATTGGAAACATCCTGCTGGTCCTTGAACCTGTAATGTGTAAATATAATATTTGACCATGAATATCATGATTAATGATGATATTGACCATATTCCTTTGATACAAATTCATATTTGTCCTGAAGTTGTATTGGCTTTCTCATTAAGCACAGCAAAACCCTTTGGCTTTATAGTGTAGTTTTAAATTCGTAACATTTTTCATTTGTTTTTCACCCACACTAGTCCTTTCGGAGTTGCAATCAATTTGACTAACTCTTTTCCCTGAAGTGTTATCTCTTCATTCCAAAACATTCTGTTTTTCCGCCGCTTTGTAGATTTTTGAATAATTACCGGTACAGGCTTGGAGTGGCTGATTCTGTGCTAACTAAATTGTATTTTAAATTGTAAACGGAGCATTGGACTTTGCAGACTTGGGCATTACCTAACTTCTAATAAGTTAAAAATGCCCATTTGTGTTTGTCAAGACAGAACATGTGTCAATCAATTTGAAGTAAGATGTTGGCTATTTTGACGTGAAATATAAGTAAATGTTTTTTTCACATGAAAATATCAGCTGTGAAATAAAAACGTATATCTTGGCGATTTACATTTTATAATCCTTGGTCGAACATGGCAATGTAGTGGCCTGCTGCAGCTATCGCCAAAGACGTACAAGGAGCATAAGTTGTAAATGGTAGAGATTGGCGACAGTGATGAGGCAGGGAAGACAGGGCGGGTAGGTAGGGATGGGTTGTTTGGGGTTCCGCGACAAGTGAAGTCTGTTTGTTGTAAATATTTGTGCTGGGCTAATACGTCTGCGTCATACACACACCGTACGTCTTCCCATCTCAACCACAAAGAATCGATACTCCCCGCATGCTATTGAATCTTGGACTGCACCATTTTCTCCTTTTCATCGGGGAGGATGTAATCCGATCCCTGTGTAAGAGCCGTCGTGTGGTCGCAGAAGAGGGCACGGTTCCTCTGCGCTCTGACGCGGCTCTCCTCTCCTCCCCCTTTTCCTCCCTCTCTCTCTCCCTCTCTCTCTCTATCGCGAGTGCCACTGCCTTTCCCTTCTCCCCATCTCTGTTCTCTTACTGTTGTGTACTCCTGTGGGGGCTACCGGTGGCGTATGCTTCTACGAGCGTTGCGTCGTTTTTCGTTGCCGAGCTTCTTTCGGGGTTGACACGAGCTTCCCTCGCCGGAGCCTACTACACACATGGCAGTGCGGTGTTGTGCCTGAGCATGTTCACATCAGAGATAGTGTCGGATTTACCCGAGAGTACGCTGCCATCGCACTGTCACAGCAATCTCCCTACCACGCTTAGATATTTGGACTTGAGCATTTTTCACTGAAAGGGGAAACCACCGCGAATCACAACGATGGGGTTCTACGGCACTTTAAAGATGATTTTCTATAAAGTGAGTAGCTTGTCTTTCCTACCGCTGTGATACGCGCAATGTTATGTGCTATTTTGACGTGCCGCATCAAGAATATTTTATTTGCACGATCGTCTACTTTCGATGTTTATTAACGCGTCTGCTTTCACTGCGCGTCTCCTCTTCAATGACCACTGCAGAGGATGAAAACCCGTGTAGCATACCTACCATCAGAAATGCTGAGTTAGTTACATTATTCCAATTAGTTTTGACGGAAACTACGATATGTGCTCTGCAGACTGCACATTGGCATTTTTTTCCCTAGTGTTTTATAAAAAAAGAATTGCGGTGTAAATGGGATTATGGTGAATAATTGAATTGTAGTGGTGCATTACCAGGCTATTTCGGATTACAATTGGACTATTAGTTTACGGAGCCTTTGCAATTTTGGAAAAACAACAACTTTATTATAGTTATATATTGGTCTGTGTCCCTTCTAATTGTTGGGTTTATTGCACAATGTTTTAGAATCGTATTTCCTCTCTGCCTCCAACCTATATGCTCTGCCACTGGGGGCTACATCATATAGCTGATAGTGGTCCTCCTCCCATTGGCATAACAGTTTGTTCACGGTGTACCCGCTTAAATTAATGCCCAATGCAACGGTTGTATACAGATTCAGATATTACCGTTAGGCCCAGTGATAAAAACAATATTGCATTCGGTTCTTTCATTAATTTCTGTAGCAACATTATGCTACAGGATAATGCAAATTATATAATTTTCTGGCCAAACTGCTGCCAAGGTTCAAGTATGATGTGTTAGTGGTCTGTTAGTAGAGTATTAGTCCTGACATTGTGGACTTGCCCCAGGCTTTAGGCATAGATAATGGGTCACTGTGTCACACTGGTGAAGTATAATATCTTCCAGCGTGACGTTGGGCTGTATTTTAGGAATTATTAGAGCAATCTAAAAGAAAATCCATGGTTTAAGATCTGCAAGGTCTTTAGTTCTCGTATTAAGAAACGTTCTGAGGGATAATTCAGTGACATTGGCTTAATATGGGCAACCTAATTCATGGTTTTGCCCTCTGTGAAGCGAAAATACAGTATGATCCTGGAAACGGAGAATCCCTTTTAGCGTACAAGTTACCTGCCCCTCCCATGTCTCTAGTTGTACAATCTCAACCTGAAGCAACCGTCTGTTGGGATAACGTGAAGCTTATTATAGCAATGTTCTGTTCTAGCTCAAATATAGATGAAAAATGAAAGATTTGAATCCAGACAAGGTGAAAATTGATGTTCCCAGTGCATTTTGTTTTGACCAATACGGTATAGCAGCATTTATTCTGCAGTTATTTAATCTACCCGTTATTGAAGTGCCTCGGCAGACCTCTTAATGTTTATTTTTTGAATCAGCTACAGTTTCTCTTTACACCCTTTCGACTAGGTTTTAGTTGTATTAAGTATGTCCTTTTTTGGGGGGGGGCGGCGGGGGCAGTTTACATGTAGATCTTCCGCTCCTTAAATAGATCATTCCCTATCGAAAGCACCTTCCCTATCGTGTACAATGTGCACTTGTTCAATGTACGATCCCCCCATCCCTTCATGCTTAATAACACGCTGAACAACATTTTTTATGAATGACCCTGTAGTCGTCTATAATGAGTGATGCCATTGAAATGCCTGCTGGTTATTTATAAATGAGTCAGTTGGTGAATTGAAACCATCATTATCATAAGACGTGTGCCCGCATCAATCTCCCCTCATGTGTTGGCCATTCATTCACCCGGTCCTGTGATTTTCTTCACAGCCACAGGCAAAACAGCCTGGATGCAATCTTAATCGGTTTATTAAGGTTTTCATACTCATTGTTTGTTTACGGGTGGGTGGTGAGGATAGGTTTTGACAATTCTTTTTTTTTTTCTAACGCTGTATCACTCAGCTTAGGGGCATGCCTTTATTTTCCTTAGTAGGCGTTGTCGTGACGGTCCCTTCCGGTGAACTTCTGCATGTACAATCCCTTGTCTTGTTTGGTTTGTTGGCCCTTCCTTGGCGTATAGCTTACTAGTCAAATGGCATGCGGAAATCAAACCTCCACAGGTCTCGCTAAACCTGTGCTACAGGTCGACACGCTGCCCACGCCTCTTGTCTGCCGCCTGTTCTACTCCTGTTCAGAAGCTGAATAGATTTATCCGTCCGTGTTACTGCATTTGGTCAGAGTAGCACATTACACAATTTGTGTTTTTCTAACTGTTGTGGTTCGGTGGTTTGTCGATATTTACCATTTTGAATTACATTGATTAGTTTTATCTACTTGACTGCATGTGATTCAGGGCCCCTCTTTTTTTGAGATAGTAATGAATATCAAAGGAATGTGTGTCCATGTTTATTCAGCCCAGAACCCAAATCTACAACAAACCAAAAGCAGTGAACAGGAGGTTCTGAAACACTGTGGAACCATTTAATAAATGCACAAGAAAACTGAACTACAGGATAGTAGTTCAGGATAGTAGTTCAGAATGGTGTTCCTCATTTGCAAGGGGGATTGGGGTTAAAGCGTTAAACTGTATCCAAAGCAAATTAATTTTGGCCAGTCGGGCTGACCCCAAAACACAGTTCAGCAGCCTGCGCATTTATACAACTTGTTTTTGCTAATCTTCAAATGACTGCAGACTAGCCCAGACTCAGTTTCGGTGGACGCTTGCCGTCTTCTGACTTGATGTATATGACCATGAACCTATGTAACAGTTTACACTGGATTATAACACTGCATTATTTTCAGTGTTTGCACTACAATAATGCTCTTGTTGAGAAATAGAGGACAGTTTGGCCGAACCTCAGTTGTTTCAATAGCCTGTATAGGCTGTTCATGCTGGACATTCCAGGAAGAGGGAATATCACGTTCCATTCTGGTTTTCTGGATGACCACTTCCATCGTCCTTACTCCTCCACAAACTGCTATATTCGATGTGTGCTGCGTATTTTATGTTGTTTTTTTTTAAACAAAGGGAAGATAATAAAGTCGTTAAGTATAACCGTCCAGCGGAACTTGGCGCGATATCACAGCGTGAATAGGCTAGCCTGTGCTACTAAATGGTTCCTGGAGTGCAAAAGCTTATGTTTGAAGCTCAGCTTGTGTGCACATTTTTTGTCTTCTGTGTCTCTGGGTTCACTTATATTGACTTTTTAGTACAACTGGCCTCCAGCATGGAAGGTGGCCAGACTCTTATCTGGGTCAACAAGCCCCATTGACTTGTACGTCTACACCGATGACCGAAAGAGCCCTAAAGAAACATTATGGAAAGTTTTACATTCAAATCCTTCCCTTTATTCATAATGGAAGTGTTGTTTAAAAGGGAAGCACGCCTTCAAACTCGTAGCAAAATAATTCAAATCATTCCCTGTTCTCATTGGTTTCGTGTCTTGGGATTGTGCTCGTTGAGAGTCTTGGCATTGTGAAATAGTGAGATGACTTCTGGGACAGAGTATTGGGTTAGGGTTAGCGGAACGATGAAATCAGAAAAGGTAATCTCAGTTCCATGTTGAAAAAGAAAAAAACACTTTTGTGAGATGAAATAATCAGGAGGCAGAGAATGGAGCATACGATGATTTATACACCACTTGCCAAGTCTTCTGTATTCACCCAAGTTCTTCCTGGCATCCCGCACTTGAGCATGTTTCTATTTGCTTTTTAGAAGGAGGCCATTGAGTAGGGGATCAGAGTCTGATGTCAATGATCTGGCCTGGTTACTGATCATCTTTGTTTCCCCCCCCCCCCTCTCTCTTCTCTCTCTTTCTCTACTTGGCAAACAGATGAAGAGGAAGTTGGACCATGGCCCCGAGGTCCGATCTTTCCCTTCTGGTAAAAAACCCTGTAAAGGCACAGAGTATCCAAGGTAAGAAGGCCGGCCGTGACTCCCGCTGGGCCTGCCAGACAGCACAGGGGTGACACACGTCAACCCCTATAATGCGATGTGCTTAAAGGCTCTAAATACTTTATACATGTAAACACGCCTGTAAGGGAACGAGTATATCAAAGAAGTGGTGTAACTGTAGCAGCAACAACATTCATTTGACTTTCCCGTCCTGATTTGACTCCCAAATATGGCTTAATATTTTGAAGACGTATAAGAGAAATCCCAGTTTATTCCATCTGAGCACTACTTCTTCTCAGGTGCCTTTGATTGGCCCGCTTCTTGCCTCTTTTCCCATACAAAAAAAAAATCCATTTGACATGGTCTCCAGCTCTCCATTTTCCTTTTGCCCAATGCCAGACGTGTTGAGGTTATTCCTCTGGTTGAGTTCTGTTAACTGCCCTACATTATGGGCACAGGGGTGCCCTTTGA
>OOFG01022758.1:2831-15369 GCA_900323295.1 Molva molva
AGTGTTTGAGAGAGAGAGAGGCCAGTGTATATCCAAAAAGCGATACTCTGCAGTCCCAAGTAATCTCTATCCATTTGAATGGAACAGATGCTATCAGGCTGCCAGCATCTGTGAGCGCAGCAGTCTGCAGTGGAGTGCACTTCCACGAGACATCTGTCAGAAAAAACTACCGTTTCAAAAACACGAACATGATCAGTGTACAGGGAGGGGGGGCAGAAATATGCTCCCCTGTATATTGACGAATCAATTGTCGTCATCGTCGCAGCGGTTCAATAAACGCCGGGATGGCGTCGACCCGTACGGTGTGCAGAGATGAGAAGTCCTTATTCAAAGCTACGGGTCATCCAATTATGGAGGGCCGCGACAAGGTCACCCGCGCCGGTACATACAGAACACAAACACAACAGGTCTCAAAGGAGGAGGTGTCAGCCTCACTGGCGGCTGTACCAAAGAGCAACGGCACGGTTTCAAAGTTATTTTGAAATATGAGGCCTTCCCCGGCATAGTAATGTCAGTGACATGGAGCCAGACCTCTGATGTCTCCCCTTTGTTTTGTTTGTTTTTCATGTGCCACGTAATGTAACGGACATCTGAGAAAACAATAAAGATCTACCGGCACTTTCTGAGGCACCCATGGGGTCCTGATCCTGTAATTGAAGATTGATGATGACAGAATAAGCCCTTGTGAAAAGTGAACAGGCCTCAAAAAAAGAAGAAACGTGCTCAAATAATCACCATGGCAACAGTTGGTTCAATTTTTTTACCTTCCTTTCTTCACAGTTCTCAAATACACAGGAAACTTTCTCCAAGAAAAGTATCTCTCTGTAATGTGCTTTTGTTTGCTTCTATGCAGCCACATATTCAATATTTAATTGATTCCACATATCTCCATTTGCCATCTTCAGGAGCCCAATCTAAAACTTAATTTACAACCTAATATATCGTTACCAGGATAGTTGTTTCTCCGGCAGAGGATTGCATTGTCTCAAAATAATCATATCGGAATTGTACATCATAACGTTAACGTTCTTCTCAGTAGTTGTGGCCGGTGAAACAAACATACGACAAATTCGATTAAATTGAAAGAAAAGTGTCTTGGCAGACTGCGGGCCTTGACAACGACAAGCAGAGTAAATAACAACTACTACACAGCCATACAAGCTAATGCTGGAGAAAAGCAAACACCACTGACCTATCTACAACCAGACCCAATTAAAGGGGAGGAGGCCAGCGGGCCGGAGACACATTTGTGTCCCCAGATGGAATTTGCACTGCTTTTCAGAAGCCTAAAAGGATTAGTACTTTATTTGACGGCAACAATTATTACTCCGATAAGCCTGCTACCTGCCCTGACATATGATTGTCAGAGCAATTTTCTGGCCACTGTCTTGGAGAGCCAGCAGCGGATCCCACTGTGGAAGCATCAGGGTGAAGAGACGGCTGAGCGCTGCGGGGAGCACCTGATGGCTTTACAGCTGTTGTGGTGGAGTGTTGTCCAGATGTTCACCGGAGCCGGGTTCTTATTCTCCTACTCCTGCAACTGGCCTTTGAGGAAACCACTGTCTCCCAGATCTGGAGTCGGGGCCCCGGGCTCCACACAGTGGTACCTAATAACGGTCCTAAATATGGTTGAACAGCAGAAGACAATCGCCCCCAGGTGGAGCGATAAAGATCTCATCTCCTTCGCATGGCGTCGCTTCGTGATGTTATTGAAGACGTTGGGCTGCAATAAGTGCCTGGTCTGGACCTGGGAAATGCATGTGCGTGCATATAATCATAGGCAAATTGACAAAGACGCACACATATCACGCCCACACACACCCACAAGGACATCAGCTCCCCTGTGTCCGGCAAAGGAGCGAGAGCCAATCAATCTTGAAAGATACACACATTTTCTCCATTCCATCCATTACCATTACAGCAGCACCCAGGAGGACCCCCTGCCCATCTGTCTCCATGGTGTCAGGGTTACTGGCTTCCCTCCACCTTACAACACACTCACTCTCACACTCACTCTCACACATATAAGGCTCCAGCAGAACAAAGAAACAGACAATAGCAAGCAATTAAGTACAACTGTTCACTTGCTATGGAGGACACATCTACTGTTCACCATCTCACCAAGATGTTCACCATCTCACCAAGATGTTCATCTTTCAAAGGTGTTCACCATCTCACCAACATGTTCACCATCTCACCAGGATGTTCACCAACTCACCGAGATGTTCACCATCTCACCGAGATGTTCACCATCTCACGAGATGTTCATTTGAAGATTTACTCGAGGTAGAAACATGCAGAGGCTCGTGATCCTATATAAGCCTATCCAAAGGGTAGAGCAACAGCAGATGATATTTATACCATAATGTTTTAAAATTGGTCTGATAATCAGGTTATTCTGATTGGGGTCCTCAGCCTCAGAGATCAGATTCCATACGCAGGTAGCTGAAATATGGACTCCTGGAACCCAGATTGAATTACTTGAATGTGATCTGGTGTTCTTTCCATGCTCGCCGGTAATTGACTCCGCAACACATTAACTCCTTGCCGTTCAAAATGGAGGTCAGGAGTCACCACACGGGCAAAGATCCAGAGACGCCCCACCCCCCCCCATCTCCACTAACATGTAGGTCAGACTAATTGTAGACCGTAGATGTGCTACCATCGGCCAATGGGGACAGAGGGGAAGACTTTCTGGCCTATCCCAGCTATAGTTGGGAGGGGAGGGCTCCACCCCCCTGCGACCCTGACCAGGAATAAGTAGGCTGAGAGGGGGTCATGAATTGTAGCGTTCTCCCGGTCTACAGCAACGCTCTCGTCTCTAAACCCTTGTAGCTGGAAGTCCTGCCCTCTCCCTCTCTCTCTCTCTCTCTCTCTCTCTCTCTCTCTCCAATAACGCCCATCTGGAACATCCTGTTCCAGGCGTTGTGAGATGAGAACCCGAGGACTGAGGTTAAGGAATAAGTAGGCAAGAGGAGGTTTGTTGGTTAATGAGCTGGTAGGGAGGGTGGATGAGTTGAGTGGTTTGGACACGTAGCTAATTATGTTGTCCATGTTGACATTTACTAAGAAAGTCACCCAAGTGGTTCATCTGCTATTTCCTCATGTCGTCAAGGTATTGTCCTCACATGCTGATGGACAAACTACAGGATCTTTTTATCAGCTCAAAACCTTATCCTCCATCTTTTCATTTAATTGTTTTAACGATCGGCATCTCCCTCCCGTTTCTAATTTCCATGGCTGAAGAAAAGTCTCTCTGGAGTTAATATGTTGTTCGGTCAATCCTCAACAACATGGCGATAATTCCCACAAGACTTTGCAGTGGGTGCCCTTGACGAAGGAGGCACACACCGCGGTTGTATGCACAACATGTTTAATCTGCCTCAGGAACTCCATCAGATGGGCAATCAGAACACAACAGGTTTTGACTTTTTGAAAGCAGACGTGTGTATTTACAATTAATCTCACAAATATGTCGCCCCCGATAGGAGAGCCAAATGCCAGACTAGGGAACATCGTGAAGCAGATGAGGGACCCCCATTTCCCCAGTCAAAGGTTCCTGTGAAACATCTGCTGCCTTCACAGTGCACTGCAATCTGCACATCCCGTTTTACTTACAGCGACACGGGAGGACTTTTGAAGAGTCTAACTTTTTACTTTAGATGGCCATAAGTAGAAGGCAGAATTTGTTTGGACCATATAGTCAGGCACATGCACAGGGGAGGTGGCTACAGTGGCCCGAGGCACTGCCCCCTTGCCCTCATTGGCTAAAGAGCCTCTGGCCCAAAACCTTTTTATATTAGATTTATTATTGCAATGTTTACTGCAGATGAGGTCCTGGGCGAATCCACCCGAGGTCAGTCCGGGTCGAGTGCCGACACTTTCCCTGCGTTTAAACGGATTTCCTCTCCCCTCCAAGGAAATGCATGTTATCGCGGTTGTAAGTACGAGCGAGTCTAATCCGGATAAATAAAGGAAAAAGGAGGAAAAAAAGTATGAAAATCAATTCGGCATGCAACAAGATCTAATTTTCAACCTAACACGGACCGTGCAATCGACATAATCAGAAATTAGAACAAGGAAATAGGTGTGTGTTCCCCGCCATGCGATATTCATTTATTCATATAGTTGCTTTTCCCATTTGCAGATGCCAGAGTTATCCGAGAGAGGAATAAAGACTAGGAGAGTTTGCGGGTCGCGGGAGTCCCATCCTAACAGAACCTCACTAAACAACGCTCCTTATTTTTAATTAAACTGCAACATTTGATTTAATTTTAGAGCATGGCAATATACACGTAAATATAATGCAGACTTTTAATTATGTGACTTGAAACAGAGGCAGCCCAGACCAGGTTCCAATTAGCGGTTAATTAGGTCTGCCTGTCATCGCGTCGCGTGGGAATGTGCCAGGCGCACCAGCAGCTCGGTCGCAGAACCAAGCCTCCGTGTGCTGGGAACAGTTTCCACATAGCAACGCATGGCAACAGAGGCTGGGAAATGTCACATTTTGCAGCTCAGATTACAAGGAATAATAATACCAGACACGCACAACATAACGTATGTGTCGGATAAAGTAGTCGGGACATGTAGTCTAGCGGTCGCAGTTCAGCAGCTGGGCAGTAAAGGTTTGTAAAGCTTCTTAAGTTGAGCCTTTACACGTTGCTGCTGCACGCACTCACACACACACAGGATATTCATCATGAGAAAAATGAGTGCAAACATTTTCAGTGACGTGGGCTTTAATGCGACATGAAAGTCAAGCTTTCAGGGGGAATCCTCGGTGGATCCGAACCAGACCCCAGGAGATGGTGAGTGCAGTGGACCAGTCACTAAACACACTCACTCGACGCTTTGATCCAACACTGCTGTCCACTAATCTACAAGCAAGTCTATCTTTACCTGGTCAATGAAAAAGAGAAGCCTGGTTTTGTAATCAATAGCGTGGCGATTTTTTTTTTTGGATTATTATTTGAGAGATTTTAGACAACGACAATAAAAAGAAAAGGGAACAATGATTATTTTGATTATATTTTTAATTTGACAGCATTCCTTTGCCCCAAAATACAAATACAAAAAAAAATAACCACATAAATACATTGCTGTGGGTTTCCTGTTTCCTGTCGGCTCTGCGGCAGTTTGCTCTCCTCGCTTCTTGTCAAGTGAACGTCGGGGAGAACAGACCGTCTTATCAGGTGTCTGCAGGTCCAAATGGCATTTTACAATACTCACCAGGGAAACAAAGTGCACACACACAATCTCAGCACTTCTGTCCCTACGTGCAATAGCTAGCCGATCCTGGACCGTTCGTTATCTTTAGTACAAAGTTATTTAACTAAATGTATTGTTATCTCCGGAGCTACTGGACAACCAGTAATCTACAAACCAGTTATGTATATACAAGAAAAGAGTTGTCAACACAGCCCAGAGTTAAACCCACCGCTGCTCCATTCACGTTGTGTGAAGCTTTACAAGGTGAAGACGGGGTCATTGAGGCTTAACGTAAAGGATGCCAAAAACAGGCAGGAGCAGCTGGTTGTTTAGAAAGGAAAACAAAAAGAAAATTAGCTATTAACACAGACAGAGAAGAGCTCCTCTAGACGGCCAATTTCCGGATGTTCATGATCAATCTCTTGCTGTACTCCTTATGGTCAACTGGCTTCACGTCCATCACTGTGGCCTTGATCCGAGACTCATCCTAGCGGGGGGAACAAACAAACAAGACGTGAAGCCTATGGACAGCTCACAAGCCATCAGAAGCACCGCTGTGGTGAGAGCAGCACCAAGTGACACACACAATTTCTATACATGTTGCTAGCCCTTCAAATGTTTATTCAAGCCTGCTGTCCCCTTGGCACAGCCATAGGCCCTATAAAAAGAAAACATGGCAGTAAAGATAATGATGTCAATACCCTTAAGGCATCCTTACGTTCCAATTTCATTCCTTAAACCAACACTGCACTGCATTCTAGAGTATAGTTATTCCCAGTAATCCCAATTAATCCTCCCCTGAAAACAAACAGCTCTGAAAAGATGGCGCGCCTCGCGGTGTGGTTAATGTGAGCGATTGCACCCGGGTAGCAGCGAGACGTTGACTGCCATTAAAATGAAGATCTCCACAGAAAACGGTGGTGGCGTTTTTTTAATGCCATCCCCACCTCCACAGCCGTCTAGACAAGAGAAGGTCATTTCCAGCAGGGCCATCATTCTCCGCGTTTAAAGCGCAGTTACACACACTTTGTCTCCATTAATCTCCCCTTATACCCATGTAGGTGAAATGTAAATCATCTCCAATCGGGTTGGCACTGACATTTTACTTTAACAAGGTCCGCACTCTGTCCTCGCCCGAATAGGTAGAGTAAAACCCCCCCAAGCAAACCTTACATAAGCTGGGGAACGGGGCTAGGATCCACAGGTCCGCCCTCACTCCGCACCATCCCGAGCAACGGGGCTATGCTGAATATGCTCATGAACCAAAGCGGGAACAACATTATGTACGCAAGGCAAACGCCCCTCAGACGCCCTATAGGGCACGCTCGCCCGCGTGGTGTTCGGCCCGCTGCCGCTGGTTTGTGGTGCGAGGGGCGGCTGATGGGCGGAGCTTATCTCGGGCTAGCGCCAGGCAGGCAGGCCTGTTTGTGGTGCTGATCTCGGGCTAGCGCCAGGCAGGCAGGCAGGCCTGTTTGTGGTGCTGAGCACTCGGCTACAAGGCTAGAGGTTTGCCGAGCTATAGGGGGTTCACATTAACATACAGCTGAATAAGGATGGGGGGGAATCAAATAAATAAAGACTGCGTTCGTGCGTTGACTTAACACACAGTATACTACACATATGAACGCGTAAGCACACACACACACCCTGAGGGCAAGGCAGCATCTGTGCATGCTAACGGTGTTAACAGCAACAGCAGTGTTGCTACAGTTTGTTCCCACGGCGCAGCGATTTGCATCTGGCCGGCGCTGAGAGAAGGTTCTGCCGTTAGCCCTGGGCCTGGTTCCCACGGGGTCCCGGGGAATGGCGTGAGGGGAAGGAGGGGGCAAGGTGTTGGCAGGGGAGAGCTTGTAGCTACCAGCCCCTCTCGCTCTCCCCGGGTAGCTGTTAGCTACGAGCTCCAGTGAGAGAGAGAGAGGGGTTGGTGGCTTAAAGCTACAGTGAGAGAGAGGGGCTGGTAGCTACAAGCTCCAGTGAGAGAGAGAGAGGGGTTGGTGGCTAAAAGCTACAGGGAGAGAGAGGGGCTGGTGGCTATGAGCTACAGTGAGAGAGAGAGGGGCTGGTAGCTTAAAGCTCCAGTGAGAGAGAGGGGCTGGTAGCTTAAAGCTCCAGTGAGAGGGGCTGGTAGCTTAAAGCTCCAGTGAGAGGGGCTGGTAGCTTAAAGCTCCAGGGAGAGAGAGAGAGGCTGGTGGCTAACGGGCTGGTAGCCACACTCACTCACCTCACTGTTTGGAGAGGAGGTGATGAAGGGCTAGAGCTGTGCTACATCTGCCCTGTGGATGCCCATCATGTCATCACTAGATCAAGCTAGTCTAGAGGGGTGTTCATACTCCTGGCTCGCATCTTCTACGTTTGAACGCCAGCGGCTGTAGTCTACCTGCAGTAGACTTTAGTAAATAGATAGATGGATGGAGGCCGTGTACGAATGGATGTAATCCACGGATGTAATCCACTGTACCAACAGAACGATAAAGTTGAGAGTGCTGGGTGTTTTTGAACACGGTCGAGTGGTGCACACTCAGGCATGCGTGGGGAGCAGGGGAACCAGAATACATTTCCATGCGACAGGCCTTCAGTAAAAAAAAAAGACCAAAAAGAGAATATTTTCGGTGCCATGAATAACGTGAAAAATGTTGAAGCAATGTGGTGGAAGATTGTTGCCTGCAGACACGGGTCAATATGGCAGGCATTAATTCAACCTGCCCGGTGCGATAGACCCGATTGAGCTGTGCCAAAAGTGAAGACTCTGGACAAGCGATGCATTAACTCGCCCGCAGCAATGGCCGAAAATAGGCGTGGTACAATTTGACGGAGCGCACAAAAAAATATCTCCGGAGAAACATCATCTCAGCCCCTCTAGATTTCACGCCATTTTTAGGGGATTAAAAAGAAGATATTGTTGAAGTACACACATAAAAGACAGAACAACGGGACAACAAAAGTCAATACAAAAAGTCTCGGCCCCTGAGGCACAGAGCATTTGTGTGCTGCCCAAAGTCCATTATCCACTCGTGGCGTCAGGGAGCTTAGACAACTACGGCCCCTGCCAAAGTGAGAAAGTTACAGGCTGGGGCCGTTACCTCTCACACATCAAAATGGCCCTACCCAGAAACTATGGTTTATCAAAAAACTTTCAGAACATTTTAATGACTTTTTTCTTTTTTTTTGGACTGGTTATGCACCAATATATCATCGACTTCCCATTTCTTTTATTTGTGTCGCCCATGGTTGGTTTTAGTATGGCTTTTATGACCCTGGTGATCAGGGTCGTTAATGTGAGTCGTATGGAGCCACACCAATCCTGGGGCTTCTGGTTAATGGCCAATTTAATGAACAACAGGCAGTGGAAAATGTAATTCAAAAAGTAGTCCATTAAGAAAAAATTAAATAGGATTGAACCCTGTTCTTCTTTCACTATTCCATTTAATATTCCAACAAACCCCATTATTTCTTCCAAAACCCTTTTTTTGTTTCTATACTTTTTTTTAATTTTTTTAGGTATTATCCTTTCACAGAAGGTCGTACAACTCGAAGACATCCGTCACATCTTCTAAACGGCAGAGAGCCAGGTGTACGAGAGCCTCCAGCAGAGAGCCTCCCCGCGGCCTTGTAAACACCGCTTGAGACATGGGTGTCTAGGAAGACGCCGCTAGTCCTGCTCCGATTGCGTCCGTACAGTTCTCCCCACCGTTTTATCTGGGCTTCTAAATTCCCCCTTTCTGCACACAAAAAAACACCTGCGCTGCCCGGCCTGGCCCGCAGCTCCATGGCTGATGTCACCCGGTTCATCCAGTGATTAGCCCTGGTCACTTCTTGCCAGAGAAGCAGGATTTATGTGTGCAAAAAAAACACGAGGAATCAGCCCGGCCATTTGCTATGCAAATCCGCCACACATCTCTTTGAAACTGGGCAGGATTGAAAAGCCAGGACGCACACGCACACGCACACACACACTTTCTCTGTCGGCCTCCGTTTTGAAAACATTTAAAGTGTGTTAAAATGTCTAGACAGGGCCTGCAGGGTTGAGTCGGATCCTAAATACCAGCGGGGTGATTACAAAGTGACAGCTGCATAACGGCCACTCGCCGGTCGGATATTAGGACCGCGGTGAACGGGAGTCAGGAGGAAGGTTTCAGGGAACAGATTTTGACACTTGACAAGTCTAAAAAGTGACAGGGATATTCATCCAGTGACATTTTTGGAAGTCATGCCCTACATGCAGTGATCCTTGTTCTGATATTGTAAACTGAGTTCCAGGAGTTTCAGAGTCAGGTGGGAGGTTTAATATCCGGTGCCAAGTTCAAAAAGAGTGGATCCGAGTTGATGTGTCACGATAAGTCGATTGCGATTTTTACCAAATTGAGTACAATTGGATTGACTTTGTACTTCCCCAAGAAACTAATCCCTTAACCGATAACTTTTACATTTCACAGGTATTCCTAAACTCTACCCTGCACCAGCTCCTCAAGTCTCTGCATTTCCTCCACTAAAATCTCAAAGTATAATAAGTTTCACCCTCTCCCAAGACCAAAAGAAAAGCCCACTCATCAAATAGGTACAGAGCGCACCCTTCAAAACCTTCTTACAATAATGCCTTTCAATGACTTGACAGAGCAGCACTGCAAATGCTTTAGCAAAACATAAAATACTGGAGGACCACAACACAAACGTGGAGCTGGTGAGAAACTAAATAAAACACCTTGGCATTTCATCCGTACGGACTGACAGCTCTGATGAATAACGGCCGTTTCCCCCCGTCTACAGAGGCCGGTGTGTGTAACACAAACCCCTCTCCGTTCACCGTAACAATAGCCGGCGTTCACCGCGAGCGAAGGGAAACAAACGAGGTGGACCGGAGGAGGCGCAGGTGTCACGTGGATGAAACGGGGGGCGGTGGTGGAGGGGGGTTCTGCGGGCGAGTGCCAGCGTGTCCTTGTGGAAGCAGAGTAGGCACTTAGGAGGATGAAGCCACTGAGCTGTGTGACAGACAGGGGCTTCGGCTGTTTGTGTTGACGACGGATGTGGAAGCCCTCACGCGCCGCCAGCCTGGCTCTGCCCCAGACCTCCTGCTACAAGCTCCGGCCCAATCGATTCCTTCGTGCCCTCCTGTCCAGTCACAACAGGCCTTTCTGTGCGCGGCCTGCGGGAGAGGTGACCACCGCCCGCCTGCGTGTTCGCCTGACTGAAAGCGCCACAAAATAAGTGGCTTTCTTCGAAAGGGAAAAGATCAGCGGCGTTTGGGCTTACGAGGCGTGCTGTGGTTTGGCGACGACAAAACCAATTGGGTGAGACTATGAATAATAACACAAAGGGCTGTATGTGTGCCATGTTTTCATAGCTAAAAAGAAGACACTCGCCTTTTATAAAAGACAAAGACAAAGTTTCAAGCAAGCCCCTTTTAAAGGATTGTCGTGCGTACTTAGCATTTAGCTTGTGTCCAAAGCATACATCATTAATGAGGAGGTAGGGGACTAGGCATCTCGCTCAGGGTTGCCTACAGTTGGGATCGAACACAGGTGAGACCCGTTGGGCTGTGGGACCCCCTAACCGTTGGACCGTCCTGCACCACACTGACCGCCTCCTTCTGTTGAAGGCGTCAGGGGACATCCGTTGAACTTACGTTATACGTCTCCAGCTTGACTCGGCTGCGAAAGATGAAGGTGTGGAAGTTGGCTTGCTGGAAGATCTCGTCAAACGCAGCCTCGTTCTGGAGCGGGAACAAGGTAGGGATATTTTAATTCAACTTTTCAGCATTGTGCAGTCTAGCTTTTAATGAGCACCAACAGAACGCAGAGTGCTGAAGAAACGTTAGCTATGGTTATTTCATGAGCTCCTCTCCAACAGTGCCTTACAGGTAATTAAACCCATGACTTTAATGTCCACAAACACAGTACGAGCGCACGACAGTGGGAGCGTGAAGGTGTGAATCCTTTAGAACAGCATGAATACATTGTTTATACACAGTGAAATGTTTGTAGTGCTGTGTGCAGGAGCGTTTATGGTTCTAATCAGGGGGGACGGGTTTACGCAGCACTGGGTCTCCACTCGGCTAGACTGGTAATTCAGCCGTGGGGGGGGCTCACCGAATCCTTAAGCTGCCCAAGGTAAGCCGCGTTCTGGCCCAGGATGGCCTCGGCGCTCTCCTGGAAGCACGTCACCCATTGGTTGTCCCCGTAGTCTGCGATGTTCGCCTGCCAGAGAGTCAAGGGAGCGAGGAGTCGGTGAGAATGGAGGAGGAGTCGTAAATCACTTCCACCGGTAGCATTTCATTTTTTTAACTGCGTGTAGGAGCTACATGCGGAGATGTGATTTTGGTCCATATGGGTGGTTATTCATGATGAATGTATTTCCGATGAAGCTTATGTACACCTTGTGGCATGGTGTTGCATACGGGGGAAGGGAATTCACAGCTTATGTTACTGCTTGTGTATGGTGGCAATATGCTGAATGATACAAAACAATAACAAAGAAATATGCTTATTTCAATGGACTGGCCGCTTTTGCTGACTGAATGCGTTTTTAAATTTAAAAGGTGATATTTCATGTATTTTGTCTCCATACAAACAAAGAATAGGCCAATATTTCAGTGCATCCGTGCAAATTATGTGGGACGAGAAAGCACAGAAAGTCCTTTTGCAGACAATAACCGCCTCATACAGAATTTAACATAACAACAAATAAACATGAATCTCATTTAACAATTAGACTGGAATGAGTCTGCCGGAATACTTGTATTTTTATAGCCAGTGCGACAGATAAAGAAGGATACAATGGAGGGATTCTTGACAGGGAAGCAAGGAGAATGACATGGCACAGTAGTGGGGCAACTTGAGTCACCTTTATTTTGTCTGCTCTTAGGTAGGCGCCCAGTCAATGTCTGAGCAGAGGTCTTCTAAGGACCTGGCACACTAAATGGCTGCCCTTGAACCTCTGTCAGTGTCTCTTCTGTGTGTCCGTCAGGCTTTGTGCCTGGGTGTCAGTGTGTGTCAGTGTGTGTGTGTGTCAGTGTGTGTCAGTGTGTGTGTCAGTGTGTGTCAGTGTGTGTGTCAGTGTGTGTCATGTGTGTGTGTGTGTGCTGTCACTGCAAGTCTGCAAGTGCGGATGTGTGTGCGCACATACGCAGTACAGCAAGACGCATGAGTGTGTGCGTATGTCTTTGCACTGCTGCGTATTTGTGTGTGTGGTTGTGTGTGTGTGTGTGTGTGTGTGTGTGTGTCTGTCCTTATGTAGTTATATATATAGATAGATAGATAGATAGATAGATAGATAGATAGATAGATAGATAGATATAATGTGTGTGTGTGTGTGTGGTGTGCATGTTTGTGTCTCT
>OOFG01022828.1:2723-13336 GCA_900323295.1 Molva molva
TCCACCCTCCTCCTCTCTCGGTACAGACGGCGCCCCCGTGAGGCTGCCGTGCATGTCGTCCAGGTTATCTCCTCCTCTACCTCCCAAGAAGCTCATGATCTGCGTGCCTGAGTCCTCGCCGATCGCCTTCCAGAAGTGCCACGTGCCGCTGGGCGGGCACTCCTTACAGTACGGCACCCTGCCGACGGCCCTCCACCCGCCCAGCCGCATCATAGAGGAACTCAACAAGACCCTGGCCCTGACCATGCAGAGGTTCGAGAGGTAGGGACCAGACGTCAACAGGCGCATGCTATGGAGGCAAAAGATGAAAGCCTTGCATTGCTATCGTGGAGATCATTTTTTCAAACGGACACACAAGCATGCTGCGGCTCCCCGCAGCTGGCCAACACATGAGACGGTTGTGTTGGTTGGAGGGAGTTTCTTAAGGCAGGTTGTGATTGGAAGGTTTAACTCGATGGCTACTCTACTTTTACATTTGTAGCTTGACGCAAACAACAAACACACTGGGACACAAACCACACAAAGATATTTCTAAGGGCGGCCGATGCTGAACTGTACTAGAAGACACAGTTTCCCTAAGTCCGTGTGAGTTCCGCTTTCACGCAACCGTGTGCTTTCATTTGACCTTTGACCCCCCCCCCATCTCTGTCCCCATTCCAAGCTCCATGATGCACGCCGTTCCCGCAGTGATGATCGATTGCGAGGACAATAAGGAAAACCTCCCCAACGAGGTGGACTACGGGGACCCGGGTTACAAAGACGAAGAGGACGAGGAGGAGTACGACGAAGACGAGGAGGAAGAAGACGAGGATGAGGATGAAGAAGAGGATGATGAAGAGGAAGACGAGGCATTGTTTTCAAGTGAGTGTCTTGTTTTGTGTGTGTGTGTGTGTGTGTGTGTGTGTGGTGTCCTATCTAGATATAAGCACTCTAGATAGCTTAGCCCTTCCCCATGTATGTAGGCTGTAATGAACACAATGACAGGGCTGACGAGGCCTGATTGTGTAAACTTTGCGATCTGTATGTGAGTGAGTGAGTGTGAGTATGCACCGTTGAACAAAATTCTCAATCCTCGACAAGCAATCGGCTCTGCATTTCATAACGAGAGCTGTGAATAATTGATTTTGAGGCCATTCCGTACACAAAGTGTTTCTACTGAGCTCAGCGTGTTTTGTTCTGATGAAATGAGGGGAAAGTGGACAGTAGCCAGAAAGTAAACGCTAAAATTGCACCACCCAGTTCCCGGATCACTATTAGGGCGGTATGAGAATGTATGTGTCGATACATTCGACACAATCATTGGTCCCTGGTTTGTGTAGGCTCGCTGGCAATGAAGGTGCTGAGGAAGGACTCGCTGGCCATCAAGCTGAGTAACCGACCGTCGCTGAGGGACCTGGAGGACAAGAACATCCTGCCCATGCTGTCCGACCTGGAGAGGCTGGAGTCCCGCCAGCAGATAGGCACCAAGCTCACCAGGTAGCACCAGGTTTATGGTCCTCATAAACATGGTCACATATTGATGTGAACACACTGATCCTAACAAAACACGTTTTTTACAGCTAGCCAACAACTGTCCTCGTGCACTGTAAAGCGATAGAGCGGTAGTGCACCAATAGTCTTTTTTTCATTTCTCATGCTTGCCACTTGTGGTGGGGAATTTGCACTTCCACTAAACACTAATTAGTGAGATAAACTTGACCACTCTCCGGAAAACACCACTCTGAGTCGTAATCCTTAAAAACAATAATATAGTATAAAAGTATAAAAAGATTTATTCTGCAGGATAGGAGAACAAGAGAAACCACAAGATGTGTGTTCCATCATTCTCAATCATTCTCCCCAAGCTGCTCTCGGGGGCTCACTACGTAGGGTGTTTAGAGAAACATCAAGGCGATGAGCGAGCTGACCCCGGCCTTCTCAGGAACCGGAGGGATAGCACAGGAATCGCCCAGCACAGGAATTTCAAAAACATCCGTGTACACATTCTCAGGATTCAGCTTTGCATATAGTTATTTTTCATTAAACCTGTGTTTAATTGTTGCTTTTAATCTGATTGTCCAGCGTCTTGAGTTTATGAAAGACGCTCTATAAAATAAACATATTATTTTGTATTTATTTAGTTTCTTTCTAAGAGACATGTCCTAAAATAGACGTGTGCTTTATTCAGGCGGTTGAGTCAACGTCCAACAGCAGAGGAACTGGAACAGAGGAACATCCTCAAACGTAAGTAAGACGGAGAGAGGGAAGAAGTAGGACTTACACTGGCTCCTGTATTCTCTATGTTAACTCAAGCTCTCTCTCTCTCTATCTCGGCCTCCCTCCCTCATGCGCTCCCCCTCCCTCTAGCTCGCAATGAAATGGATGAAGAGGAGAAGAGGGAAATCAAGAGACACTTGACCCGAAAGGTAAATCATGATTAAAGGGCTAGCCTTTTTGATCCAGGTACACACACTGTACACATAAGGCATTGTTGGTGATCTGTCTCAAGCCGGAACCGCGACCATGGCTGCCAGGGAGACATGCGCTTGTCCTCGGATGACCGGCTGTTTGAAATATGATCTAATTACTTCTCATGTCATCGCGAGTGGTGTGAGAGGATTTCTTTCTGTGATTCTCGGATCCCACCAGTCAGACGGGAAAATGTTAACCTCCGTGATGAGATTCACTCAACACACGCAAACGCACACACTACTAAAAAGCATTATTTGAGTCACTAGCCGACTGTGCATCATTGGCTGATAGCGAATGAGGAAATGAAAAGCATAGTTATCAAAATATGGAACGGATACTAGGATCGCCCATCACAGCCCTATTCATCTAAAACTTTCAAGGTACTTTTTTGTTTGGCCGCCATCTGTTCGGCGTTCGATGTACCAGCTGGCCACCCGGTCCTCGCATGCCGCGTGTCCTCGGCAGAGAGCCGGCTTTCTCTTTCCATCATCTAATGACTCGCCTGCTCCTCCCCATCCCTCAGCTCAGCCAGAGGCCCACCGTGGAGGAGCTGCGGGAGGCAAAGATTCTGATCCGCTTCAGCGACTACGTGGAAGTGGCGGAGGCTCAGGACTACGACAGGCGGGCGGACAAGCCCTGGACACGACTGACCGCAATGGATAAGGTCGATGCCCGCGCACGTTTATACATTTGTATACAGTACACATGCACGTGAGTTGTGCAGAGAATTCATATTTCATTCTTTTTTTGACGTCAGGCTGCCATAAGGAAAGAGCTGAATGAATTCAAAAGCACAGAGATGGAGGTGCACGAGTCCAGCCGTCACTTTACTAGGTAGGTATTTGTTTTCTCAGTCACACAGGATATGCTTCTGTCCTCTTTGGGACTTTGACTTAAAGGGTAAGTTCACACCAAAATCACCTTTGTCGAAGTGTTGGTGAACATTTATTTATTTTCAACAGGGAAATTATCTGTAAAATACAGTTGGTCTGCTGCTTCCGGCTAAAAACGCTTTTCCATAGTGGTAGATTTCTATTGGCTGTGCACCCGAGCTCGAGCAAGTGTGACGTGGGATTTGATAACATTCGACAAGGCCTTGCTTGCTCCTGTTGAACCCAATGTGTCAGTTTCTTCTAAAACCTTTATGACTGCTCAGATCGCATTTTTTTGAACTCGTAGGTTTTTAACTCTTGCTAAAACGGGGGTTTACTTAGCCTTAAAGTGTATACTCTACCTTTTCCTGCAGGTTTCATCGACCATAAACACCAACCCCTCCATGACAGAATACTGTCCTACCCCCCCTTATACACCACAGTGGCTGGACTGCTGCCCCTTGAATGCTACCATCTTTTCTGGTGTTGACTGCTGCAGCCGCCTGGAAAGGACATCCTCTTTTTACTACGGTAGCCCACTCTTCCCTGTGTGCTAGTGCCACCACAGGAATGGGTGACAGACGCATTAAAGCGACTGGCTTCCCCTCCCCCCACCCTCCAATGGATTTTCATTGTAGTCATTGTTTATATGATTATGATGAAGAGGTGGGGTATTACTTTGCTGATTTTTTTTTCTGCAGAACTCTAAGCTGGACTTCAGAAATTCTGATAAAAGTATTTGTGCCAATGTGGAGTTGGAGGGGAGAAGAGTTCCTAATGCTGAGATTATTTTGGTTCCTTTTTTTTTTTTCACCTTTCTGCTTCCCTGTCTAGACCAAACACTTAGATGGACACTATTTGCCTTTGGCACATTCTAATTGTACTTTATCTCAAACTACTTGTATATGTGACTCCCATTGAACAATACCATATATAAAATATCACAACTATATAGATCTTAAGGCAGCTGTACCACACCCACCACCTCTCCCAAACAAAAGTCTTTTTTTTCTACCCATTCACAATATTAGCAATAATTTTAGATTTTGTCTTTCTGCCTATTTGTGGGCTGCATTCAAGAGCTCAAACATTAGGATATTTCAGACAGCTTCGCTACCAGTTTGAAACCAAAGCGCCACAAAATGCTGTGGAATCTTGAGTGCATCCCAGAATAAGGGTTTGGGAGCTCCGCAATCCACTGTGTCACTGTGCCTACAGTCTCGTTTACAGGGATTAAACAATTGCCGACTGACTTTTTCGCATTGGAAAGTTATCTGCTGTAACCTTGAATGACGAGAGCAAATGGGGATTTTTTTTTGTATATATACCGTCTGCACGGTAAGACAATTCTTTGATAGTACTAACTAGGAATTCCCCAACAGCCATTTTTATTTGGCTGTTGATACTGATCATGAGTCTTGCCAATATAATGTACTCATCCTTTACTTTTTCTAATGGTTGGTAAAAGACAGTAGTTTGGACATTACACCATGATGACGACCATGACAGAGGTTCCAAGACAGGTTCTGGTTCCAAAAAGAAGAACTTAAGTTGCTTTAATGTTTGACTTTCCTCTTTGGATTAGTTCTTGTTCTTTGCATAATCTCTGATACGATGCCAGGTTTCTGGACGATATCAAATGCAAATGTCATGCAACCCTGGCACTAATGAATACAAAAAACCTGCCACCCTTTATTCAAATGTTGTTTACAGTACACTTACAGCTCAATTGACAGTTACCCGGTCTCATGATTGTGTACGAATGGGTGTGTGCTTGTGTGTAGAAGGGGTCAGTGATCGTACTGTACCTTGTACTACTTTTTAAATGTTTCGACAAATGTTATAGTTGTCCGAATTTTAAGATATGTACATAAAGAAAACAGTGATCTTTAAAAAAAAAAAACATTTTTGTATAGTGGGAAAAACTGCATGTGATTGTTAATTTATTGTGAGTCTTCTATAATGTATGCAGTTTCTTAAAGAATGAAACATAAAACCGGAAGAAAAAAACTTAACACTGAATCCATGTCTGCCCTTTGTTAATGCATCCTTATGGTATTTTCCAACATGGTGTTTTTGTCCTGAAGACCTCCGCCAATGAACTGCCGATGATGAATAAAAATGCTCTTCAAAGTCAAGGGGCTTGTCTACTGCAGCCCAGCCATGATGAGATTTTAGTCACGCCATCACTTTCTTTTTAAAGCTGATGGTGGGTCCCATAATGGTGCGCTTACAATCCTTTGGCACCTAATAGGTCTACACGGTTATACAGAATGCATCGGCGTGCCACAGTACTTGTGCCATAGGTCTATGGCTTTGGTCACGATGGCATCCGTGTTCTCTTGGGGTATCTGTAATTTAAAAGAAAAGTTGCAGGTCACGTGAGATTGTGTGCACACTGCCGCGTCATGTCAAGGCCAAAATAAGGTATTTATGTTTAAGTGCCAGCAATCCTACAGTGGTAAACTCACATTGCACAGGAATTTCACCACCACCTCCGGCCGGTTCATGCCCATAAGAATGGTCTTGTAGCTGAGCAGAATCTCAAGACCAACAAACACCAGGATCTTACACGAGCCACTGATCACTTTGTCCCATACTCTTAATTAAAAAACAACAATGAAAAACAATGTAAATACATCATATCGACTTGGGCTTGGCAATATGGAAAAATGTATTACAATTTTTATGGGAAATTCTACACAACATCGCTAATTATCACCATATGCTTATGAAATGCTCCAAATACCATTCTAAACATTGAGGGTCAATACAAATATTTGACGGTTAAAATCTCATATTTCGATAATTTTAGGGGAATATCTTCTCATTGTAATTCATTTAGACTGTATAACTAGCTTTCCCGATAAGTCGATATGTTCATTTCCTGACGAAAAATACCATTCAAAGACAATACATGACAATATTGAACTATTGCCCAGCCCAAATATACAGTTATCATATGGGTGTGTGAGGTTGCTTCACCAGTGAAAGGCAGGCTAACCTTTGCAGGCTGGACTCTGGCAAGGTGCCAGCAAAGCAACGGTTGAACCAGGGGTCATAGGGCAGCTGGGCCAAGGCTCCCGTGATTTTCAGATGGTTCAGGAGCCGAGGTTCCTCCTGGCTCAGGTAGTGCTCCAGACTCTTGGGCTGTACAGCGGTACACACACATGAGAAGTTATGCAGTTATGCTAGCAAGACAGCTGAGGTCATCATAACACTACCATCACTTTGAAAGCAGCAGATTTACCTATTTCTTCATATCTTTAATGAAGTCAATGTACTTTTGGGAAACACACACTTAACGGTATGAGCTAGGCAATATCCCATATGACTTGGCAGTCTTACGTAGAGTTGTATTTAGTACTTACAAGATGGGGTAACGAATCTCCAAATTTGGTGTTGAACTGATTGTAAAAACACTTTATTAGCCAATAGCAATCCATAGGATCGACAACAATCTCCTCCATGGCTCTGCTAATAGACAGGAAGTCCTCATCTTCCTCCTCCTGAAACAGATTTGTGCAAATATCACAAAGTACATGATTCTAAGGCATGTAATCAAATAACCTGACCTGCCTTGCCTGACCTGTAGACCTGTTGATGTGTTCTACAAGGTTGATTTCTACAAGGTTTTATGTGTATTTCTGAACACAACCATTACTTGGGCTTGTCAGGGCAGAATGTCAAAATCTGCTCTTCTAAAAGTTGTTTATCAAATTATCGGCTATATTGACATAGTTCATATGTTTTCATGGTTAAAAAACAAGAATGCGCATGCCTACAATACACATGGACCCTTTTTGTAAACTACTATGCTTTTTAAAAAGACTGTTAGAAATAAATACACAGGTGAATTCATATTTCAAAACATGCCTTCAACTATATTTATTAGACTACTGCATATGTGCCCATGGACGCAGCCTTATAATCCTGTTATAATATTTGACATCCAAGGGGCCGGGAACGATAGAAGTGCCACGGAAGGTTTGGCACTTCTGCCACGGAAATAATAAATTCATGTTAAAGTCAATCTCTGGCCTCGATGCTCTTGACATTGCAAAACAAATCCAGCAGTTATTTAGCAAGTAAGTAACTCTATAAAAGACGATAATACTTTAAAGTTAAATTTGCATCATACTTTCCACTAATTAATTAACCATGGATGGCAGGAAGCAAACTGATCTTTAAATGCAATGTACATGATTTCTATCATATCATACAAATGCCTTGATATATGACTTTAACAGAACAGTGCATTCAATTCTCTATTTTCCTACCATTGGAGGGATCTCGGACCGCCGCGGCAGAACTTGGCCCTCCAGCTGAAACATGCGCATGTAGACCTCTGTGGTAGGAGTGGATGAATTTATGAACCTCATCGCCTCCAAGGCCTCAAGAATGTTCTCATACTGCTCCCTTCTGTAGCCTCCCACCAAAGCATGAGAGTCACTGTGTGGTGGCAGGATACCTACAGATTAAACATATTCAAATGGGATTAATCCAAAATAAGTTGTCAACACAAAAATAATCAGTTAGCTAGGAGGAGGACATAATAATGCACCAATTGTGCATTGTACACAGTGGTGTTACATGGTTTGAAGATGTATGTACTTTGCATGAGTGCACACGAGTCTCGTTGACAGACAATGAGTGTGCATGTATTTCCATGAGTGCACATGAGTCTCTGTGACAGACAATGAGTGTGTATGTGTAATGTATTACCCAACAAAACTTTCCACACATGGATCCTGTACATGGATGGGAGGGGAAACCTCTGGCTGAAAGTGCTCAGTTTCTCAACATCTGTCAAGAAGAAGTATACTATTATACGAAATGGGTACATGGAAAGTAACACAATTAAGAGAGCTATAAACAGTTAGCACAAATCAATGTCACTGTATGATAAAAGCCTGCTTCAGGCGATATTGTATTCAGAATGTTTGAGGTAAAGATCTGATGTGTACCTAAAGGGTTATCTTTTAGCAGAATCTCCAAAGATTTCTTTTCCTCCACTCCTCGAAACCCCACCTTTTCGTAATACGCAGAGCGAAAATTTCTCTGGGGGTCGTCAGCCATATCTGGACAATGAATGACAATACCAAAACGTTTCGTATTATCATAGTACAGTGCATAGAATTATAATGGTCAGAGTTTAATGTTGCAGTTAATGACTACACTTTCCTTTTTTTATTGAACTAGGTAGAACACATTGAGATTTGACACCTCTTTTGCAAGGGTGACCTGATCAAGAGGGCATGGACAGATAGCACAGAAACATCTCTGCCTAGTGTTTCATAAATACTACATTACAGGGTTAGACAGAATGGCTGATCATAATTACCTTTCTCCAAGATGTCATTAAGCTGTACCACTGACATAGGTTAATTCAGCCTTAAATGGGATTCCTTTAGTCATGCCACAGGACTGTAGTTTGACAGCAGTCATATGTCAAAGTCAGGGCTTAGGTTTTTATAAAGCAATCGAAATCACATTGTACTGATTATAATCACAATATAGTACATCCTATAAAATGGGCTTACCTTTTATTATGGTGTGTTTTACAATCTTTCCAGTTGGGTGTTGTGTTTTCTTTGGCTTTGGTCAGCCAAGTGCCTTTAGGCTGCAAAAGCTCATTCGACAAGCTGACAGCGTAACATGCTACTGCATGTATCACTGCTAAGCTCTAATTCGAGGCATAGCAATGTGGAAAACATCCGACTATATTCAAGTTAACGACAAATATGACACCTCGTAAAAATACTGAAAGCCAGGTTATTAAGGTTCAAGACCATTGACTTTTCACACGACTCAAACAAACTATGGCGAAGACTGACTTCCTACTGTTTTTCAAAATAAAATACTGCCAAAAGAAACGTACTCTTCTTCTTGTTCATTGGCGGTGTCCACACCAGCTTGAGGTGCATTACCGCCACCAACTGGACAGGAATTTGTCAGTAGTGTACTGTATGCAATCATTGGAAAAATGACCTTTTACTGTCATATCATGGTGTGTTCTTGATCTTTGTGTTGTGACCTTCTTAACTTATACCTAGCCCATACATTCATCCATTTCACAACAATGTTGAGGAACATCGTCTTTCGTGACACTGCCTTCGGGACGCAAGTTTATTTTTTCCTATCATGGTGAAGGATTCTCATAAGTAACTCAACAATAATTAATGTAAACGTGATTTAACCCAACACGTAGCAACCTAATACCTAAGCTAAACCATCTCTAACCTAAATTTACCCTAACCCTAAACTTAACAATTTCTAACCTAACACCTAAACTTAACCATATCGAACCTAATACCTAAATTTAACCATCTAACCAGCTACAATTAGCAATGAATTAATGAAGACCTTTACCTAAACGTAATATGCAACGCCCTACTCCCATATCACATATGGAGGGATTTTGCTTTAACATCTTGAAAAAATAGCACATTTTATTATGCTTATATAATTGCAAGTCGTTGTATTGGCCTGCCAAATCTTGCAACATACCTCCCCCGCCCATTAGGATTATTATCGTTAATTTTAAGATTTAGCGATCATTTTAACGATTATTAAGATCGTTAAAATGATTTAACGATAAGTTAAGTTGACTGTTTTAAAAGGCACATGCAGGTTCATTAATGAACAACTGAAACACGAAAGCGAAGTTGATAAATCATAACGTTTTAGTAGCTCAGTTAACTAACTAACTAACTTTGGCTCAGCTCAGCAATAAGAGCCGCCTCTTTCGGCTCCCAAACGCCTCTTCATTTAGTACCAGACAAATTTAGCAATGTTTTGTCCTATGATTGGTATGTGTGTACATATATCACTTACATTATTCACTTACATTATTTAATGTTATTATACTAAACCTTGTTATTTCCAGAATACCATAAGTTTACATTATGTTTGGGGTACTTGGATATTTGATTGAAAAAAAGTTACATACATTTTGCTCTACCGTAAATACTGATAGATGGTCCGTGTTTCTTTCCTTGATTGTTTGTATTGCAGCTCTGTTCTTTATTATTATTTCACTGTAAATACTTTATTGATCCCGAAGGAAATGGAGGACTCTTTAACCCATTAACCCATCACTAGCATCACTAGGGTTAGCACCAGGAGCAGTGGGCAGCCACACAGTGCAGCACCCGGGGACCAACACCAGGGCTACTGCCTAGTGCCTAAGTCAAGGGCACCGGCAGGAGTATTAACTTAACATGGATGTCTTTTATTGTCTTTAGACCAATCTGTTAAAATAATTGTTCCTTCTGAGTGCAGCTTTTG
>OOFG01022852.1:2273-16911 GCA_900323295.1 Molva molva
GGAAACCTTGGGAGGGTCCATTATAACAGGGGCATGGGGGGCTTAAAGAGAGAGAAAAAAGGGAAGAAAATGCCATTAAGGGAGGTGATTAGGTGAGATGAAGGTCCAAATGAATTGGTGTTTGTTGGGAGTGGGAGGTAAGGGAAAGGGGGTTTATAGGAGCAGGATATGCACTAAGACAAAGACAATAAAGGTAGGAGGAGGGGAGATTCGGACCGGAGCTCTGGAACTGATTAGCAGCCCGGTTTGCCGGAGGTTCAACCTTCTGTCAGAAGGGAGCGAGGAGAGGTCCTGCAGGCAGAGGGGATAAAGATCCCTGTTGCATTTAGCAGCCCTTTTACCCCATGCAACGCTAAGTCCTTTCCCCACTCATGTTTACCTGATTAGCCTCGGTGGTTTACTGCCCCTGTATGAAAATGTGTAGTCTTATTGTGTAGTCGTTTTGTGTGAGAATAGTCCACACTATTTCCAAAGCGTAAAAAATGTACACAACATTTATGTTGTAGATGTTTAACTGAAATGCACTTCAATCATATCCTTCTGTGGAGTGTCAGACATCGTTGAGTCACAAGGGCAATGTATTACAAGTCATCAATTATTCACCTGGTAGCGCTGCAGTGTAGCCAGTAGTGCGTGCACGGTGTCAGCTGAGAGCCCTGTGCTATGAGACCTCTGCTCTTCCACACTTCCATGTCGTCCATGCACTCTTCTGAGGTCCTCAGCCAGCTGAAGGGCCCTGCAGCCAGGGTCAAGTGAACTGCAGCCTGCAGGGGCCAGGCTTATAGAGTGGCTGGGCCTGGTAGTGGCTTCTGGGTACTTCTCACCCTCTCTATTCAGCCCCAAGCAGGCGTCGCAGGGGCCTTCTGCTGCAGCCGCGGCTACATAACATGGGAAATTATACAAATATCGCAGTTCTGTAATTACTTTTTCTCCGGAAAAGTAATCGTAACCTGTGTCTCAGTGTTTTGTTTGTGTGTATGTGTGTGAGTGTGTGCCAGACCTATGCGTATGTGTGTTGTTAGGGTTTGGATACGAGACATAAACATCTTTCAGCAGCTTTTCTCAAACGCAATAGATACAGCAACCGAGTTTTTTTCTTATAGTGTGAAATCAACAATACTTGAAATAGCCCCTAGATGGCAGTATAGTGGGTTAATGTAAAATAATCAAATTGTTCTGAAACACGTAAAGACCTAACATCACCAATCAAATGTTTCTTCGAGTAATTTGCCAAAAGAAAAGAAAAAAAAATTAAATGCAATTTTGGAATATGTTCGGAACATGTGAGGGCTATTTTGTCCATGATGTTGACACCTTGTCAGTGTTTACATGACAAATGTGTTGGAGTCATTGTGTGATGTTATTATTAGCAAAATGGTTTTTATTAGCAACGTGTTTAGTGACCCCCATATACAAAACTTGTATATTTAGTTATTTGTACAACCATGTGTTGACTTGGTTCGAAGGTAGTCTAAAGAAAAAGTAGGTCTTAATAACAATAAAGATAGAAATAGTGAGGCTATTTAAGAAGAACTACATACAGTGGGAGGAGAGAAGTGGCAAATCAATGAAACATAAAGACTGTTCAAAGTGTTAAAAGAATCAACACTTGCTTACTTTGTTTCACACATATTTACAGGAGAATAAAAAGATATAGTCTGGCAGTTACCAGAGTCCATAGTCTTTCATATCTTCACTTTATCACAACAACAACAATTACAACAACAACAACCTCCACCACCTGTGCTGGCTTCTGCAGTCTGTGGTGTAGGCTACACCCAAGCGCAGGGACATGCGTGGTGTGCTGTGGGTGGCCAGGCTTATCCTTATTATTATACATCCGTGGTCTATATAGTCTCTAATAACGGAACGGGAGTTCTTACCAGCAATGATGTCATCCATCTGCTCCGAGGTCGCCGCTACCATATGGCATACATCTGCTGCCATGGCAAAACAGTTATTTGAACTGTGGCACCAGATTCACTTGTAGCAGGAATGATCGGGCAGTTGGATGGACAGGACTCGGGTTATTGTACATTGGAGGCAGGGGCGGGAGACGAATAGAACAGAGGCAAGGAGTTGTAATCAAAACTTTGATGAGAGTATTGCGTGGGGAGGCAATAATATGCTCTCAATCTTTCGTTCTGCGATCCCCTTTTGGAGCGGGGTAATGGCTTTACTGGCATCAATGTAAACAACCTCCCTGGATGTGGTTCATTGGTTTAACGTCTCCTCTCATTTTGTGGCCAATACTCCGGTCTACTGTCAGCACCACTGATAAATTTAGACTTGTTTTGCTTCACTATCTTTCTTCTCTTTACGTCCAAATCCGAGGCCTTGTACGTCCTTTTGTTGTAGGCCAATAAGGTGTGCCTACTCTCCAATTCCAGTGGCAAATAGATACAAAAATATTTTTCTAGTTTAATTCTCATGGGAAGCGACACATTTTTTACTACGTATGGACCCCCAAAGAATCTGTAATTTTCCGTTTTTGTTTTTTTTGTTTGCCTTGCTCTTTATAACCACACGGGGGCACTACAAGCCAAGAGCAAAAATACAACTTAAACAGGTTAACCAAAATATGACAATAATGGCAGTAACACATATGTTTTTCATAAACCATCCCACTTACATGCGTAGACATGTGAAAATCATACTATTGTGTAAACGCTTCTTCCAAAAGTATTAACTCAATAGTAAGGGGACAGGTTGTGACATGCACCACTCACAATTTCTGGGCTTTCTGGTTCTGCATTCTGCATAACAAACACTTCTATAGCCCAACACAAATTAACAATCAGTTGACAATAAGATAGCAATCACAATCACAGGCTGCCTTCATACATGTTTGACATCCAGTCATTCCTATTGACTTGATTGTGAAAGAAATGTAAAAGGTAGCACTTGGACTGCCTGTGTGGACCTCACAAAGACCCCTCGTGGAGGCAATGATTCTGTAAAATAGCTGTGTTTTTGCCTGGTACCTCTCCATGCTGGAAACTAAATCTTTCAGTGAACTAGTAGATGACGAACAACAGAGAAGAGCCAACCAAGCTATGATATAGAAGCACACCAACAATGTTAGTGTTATCACTATTAATCGTGTCAATGATGATTCCCCATGAATGTTACATCCATGCATACATCATTTCACCAACTTACTCAATTCCACTTACCCAGCTGTAGTGTCTTGTTTTCCCAGGAAATCATACCATATCATAATGTATCATCTTATTGTGTGTGTGTGTGTGTGTGTGTGTGTGCATGTGTTTAGAAAATAAGTTTTACTTATTTTTTTTACATCATTTAATAGTTTTTCATGAGTGTGATGGTGACACACCATGATAGGTAGTGGTGTCTGGGGTAGACACGCCCTGACTTCATTGATGGCGCAGTAGCTTCTTCCACTGAGCAGCTGAGATGAGCTAGCAGAAGAGACAGCCAACGGCGGTGTGTTGACTGCAGAGCAAACGCCCCACTCATCCAAGTCATCAGCAGGTGGATGATCCACAGACACAAATGAGGGGCTGGCACTCATGTCTGCGTTTTTCTCTCACCCTTGTGTACCATGAAATCACACACACACACACACACACACACACACACACACACATACTTTCATCACACACCCGACACAATGGGAATAGAAGAGGTTTTTCTCTCAGACAATCACATCAAATTCACATTCAAAGTCTTCGCTCTCTCTCTCGCTCTCTCTCTCTCTCTATGTCTCGCCCTCTCTCTCATGTACGCCTTTGTCTCTTCTCTTGTTTTGAGATCAACATTATGTGGCGTTGTAACAGGTTAGTTAGACAACAAAACAACAAAACAATATGTCTTGAAATCCTCCTCTTGGCTTGACCCCTTCAGAGGAGATCTTGGTGTGAAGTAGTAGGTGTGTATGATAGACTCACACAGTGCATTTCTGGATTGTTCTGCAAAAATCTACATTATGTCATGAATACATCATTCCACTACAGTATTATATATCTAATAACATGCGCACCAATCATAAAACAGATGAAGACACAAATTCTGATTAAATTAAACTTGTAAGGGCAAGGATACAGTAGTACAGGTCATTAATCACGTCAACGAAACACGGCTTGCACCGTTTCTCATCCCGCTTGGGATGGGATAATAATTTGGTTGTCACTTTGCTTGTACGCTATCTTGCAGACATTCAGCAACCGGTACAAGCAAAGTGACAACCAATATATAATATTTGGTTGTCACTTTGCTTGTACGTTATCTCGCAGACATTCAGCAACCGGTACAAGCAAAGTGACAACCAATATATAATATTGGGTTGTCACTTTGCTTGTACGCTATCTAGCAGAAATTCAGCAACCAGTACAAGCAAAGTGACAATCAAAATATTATCCCAGCAAGTGATTTATCAACTCAAAAATACATTATCTGCAATGTATTCATCACCCTGAATGCACGGGTGTCGGCTTTGTGTCTATATCTCGCCGTCACTTTGGTCACTCAAAAAGTGAATGGGCAGTATGAGCAGATGACGCTCTGTATCTCAACTGAGGATCGAGATATGAGGCCGAGCATGGTGTTTCGAAATGAGTCAGGACGTGGAGATGGACGCACATACATATGGTCCATATCCTATATCCCTTGCTTAGCAGGTTACGCACTTGAAAGATCATTTCATTGTTTGTCTCAGGTGCTGGTGTCCCCCACTCTGGGATGCTAGTCAGTTAACCTCTCCTCCTAAGTTAAACTCCCTTGTTAACCTCTCATCCTAAGTGAAACACCATGTCGGTGGAGGTGTAGAGCTGCTTCGCAGGACACTCTTGTCTGCATATAGGCCACTGTGATATGCAGCCCATGGGAGGGTGGTGCATCTGGTTATGGCAGGCACCACACGAGAAGGTACATGTTATACACATGCAACACTATAGGGATCTCTTTTTTACCTTATTAATATTTCCAGTATTTTCCAGACTAAACCCGGTAGTCTTGGGTCTCGGTAGAATTGCTTTCTTGGAAATGTCTATGTAGACAGAGGGTTTGCTTGTACAGACAACCTTTTGAGTATGGCTTAAACCAAAGGAATCGCTGGACCCTATCACACAATTTGAATTTCCCGCCAATATTCTGAATACAGAATGTTTTTTTTCAGTGCCCATCTTCCTTTACATGAGTGCACACATTGTTTAACATAAGAACCATGTCACTTTGCACTTCTATATATGCAAAGCAGTGTTACCATGCTGAATACAAAGGGAAGGAAGAACAATCAGGACCTCATCAAAAGAGAATTAACTAGGCCACCTCAGCATGAAGCCTATAATGGAAGATAGCCTCTATCACGATGGAAATTACACCCAGATATCTGAGAGCATCATTTAAAAGATAGACGACATGCTTGCGTTCACTGTTCAACAGACATTCAGATTAAATGTGCAGTGGATGATCCCACATCTTATAGCCACCAAATAAGTCATCTTTATGACATCCTAGAAAATGTAATAGGAATCTGTATATGTTTTTACACATTTGCTTTTTTATAATTAAACATTTGCATATATAAAATGCAAACGGAATTAGACAAAGCAGATTAGGTTCATGTGGTTATGCAAGTATTTGAGTTAGCTATTCTCGACTCCGGTGGACCTGAGGGGCTTCTATCCATATAGAAAATCCTATCCATGTAACGGCATGCTCAGTAGGCAGGGTAAAAGAGCAGACAATAGTGTTTTATTTACAGCTTGGCAGAAACACAAAACATAGGAAACAACACGGACAAAACCATGAAGGGATCTGAGAGCTATCTCGAAGGTGGTGAAAACAAGACAGCCTGAGGTGAAGTGAAAGCGAGGGGTTTTGTAAGGATAACGATAACTTGCATGAACTAACGAGAGACGTGAGAGTGATCAGTAGATTGCCGCAACAAGGGCGTAGATGAAGTGGTGACAAGATATCTGTGCTTAAAACCACCCGCGACGTGAGCCAGAATCCTCAAAAGGGCGATCCGTGGCTGTCCAATGTTTACTCAATTTGGGTGAAATAAAACTGCTCCCATAGTCTTAACCAAAATAAATATAACACATCAAACAAAAATAGTTTGCTTGAACAAATGCCGGAGTAGGCAATACAAAAGGCTTTGTTTATAAATACTGAAGATCACCTCCAGCACTGTGTTCCAATATCATGGTACCAAACACGCTCCCATCCACAGCCAAAACTCTCCTCCGGTGCCAACCAGTACCGAGCAGCACAGCCTCCCTCCGTCCTCCACACTCCAGGGCTATATTTAGGTTCATATTTGAATAACTTCCAACCCACTCGCCATCATGTCTGCCTCTTGTTCGGTCTCTGCTGTCGATTTCATCAGCACCTACTTCTATCTAACTTTCTTCGTTTTAGTTTTAAATTTATTAGATGGCCCCAGCCAGCAAGCTCATCGGTGTTTGCCTTTATGGGGGAGTAAAGTATATATACTTCCATGTTTTTCATATGGAAATGGTTTGGCGTTAAAGGCAATGTTTATAACATGGCACAATGTGTTGCGGATGGGTTTCAACGCCCATTAAAGGTGTTGAAAAATATGTGTTTGTGAGAGAACCTTTGGTGTAATATGTTTCAAAGTGTATAGAGATTTCCGTCCGTTTTTAGAAACTGCTTTGATGCATTGCTTTGAAAAAGTATGTTGAAAAGTAAAAGTAGGAAGGCTATAGCTATGACAAAACATAGGCCTAAGCATGTTGTTGCATCATTGCTACCGTTATATAGTAGGCCTACTTCCTTCTTGTACTTTGACACTGATAGCATAATAACTGCAGCATAACCACCCGTGTGTGACGTACTTGCCGCTGCCTATATACAGGCTTATATACCGGGGCCCTAATTAACGGCAACTCTCACACATACTCTCGCTCTCCCCTATCAATGGCATTTTCCAACCTGACGACAGCAACTGCAGGCTTGAAGGCTCTGCTTCATGTGACATCACTACATGCTAATGATGGCTGCATTATTCATCCGGAGCCGTCCTTGGCAATTCGAGTGTTAAATAGCAGCTCTGTAGATTAGCGGACACCTCTACAAACAAATTGAACGCACCGCTGCACCGATGTGTAGCGTTGGTTGAGAGTGGAAGAACATTGCGCTTCTGGATGGCTAGTCCCTATTGGCATGAAATGATGTACATATATGCTGAGAAATAGCCCTGGCTTGTTAAACCTGCTCTGTCTTCACAGCTTAGCTCCCATTAGAACATAGAACATGGTTAATAGGACATGCGAAGGAGAGAGATGTTGGTGGTTGATTGATTTTTATTAGTAGAGTTCATCATTTGAAGTATACCCAATTAACTAAACGTCAAGAGTGCTGATTAATTATCGGACCATTACCGGTCCTATAGCCACGTGAGAACATGTTTGTCATGGCACCAAGAACCTGAGAGTTTACAGCGGCTCATTATAACCCACAAACCCTTGCACGTGCCTACACGCACACACACACACACACACTCACGGTTGAGCTGAGTGAAGAAGGACTGAGAAGTAGGCTTTGTGGAGGTGTTTTTGTATTGTGAATGTTAGTGGTAGTCATTGTAATTATTTGTCGTTTTCAATGAGGTTGATGAGAAAATTTTACAGCATCATATCGCTGTCCTTTTGAAACCCATGCTGTCACTTTCCAATGCATTGTTGTTGTTTTTTTGCAGGTGCATATTTGTAAGAATATGTGCATTGGTATACAGCTTATAGACACAGCTATTTTGTCTGCCATAGAGGCCTACTAGTTTATTTATTTATTGTACTTAGAAAGGACTATGTGCGGTTTAAAAAATGTAAATGTCACCATTTGATGCACCATAGCAGATTATTGCTGCCTTTCTTGGATTGCCTTGTTCTAATGCAAGTCTTTACCAGCTGGAATGTACGTATAATGTTTATAGTTTAAGATAAACGAGTCGATACCATTGCTAAAAAAACATTTTTTTATTTCATTTCCATGTAATTGATTCTATCACAAAAACATTACAACGTTGTCTTTTATTGTCGATTTTGTAACTTCCGAAATAAAAATCTTCTAATACATTCAAAAATATGTTAGATTAATATAAAACCAACCCGGTTGTGCATCAAAGGGGATTGGACAACAACTGTACTGGCAATCACTGTAGATTACCACCGAACTTTATAACAATAAATATCACTAATACCATTTGGAATATTTTACTTACACACACGCACACACGCACACAAACACACACCAGACACACACACACAGGTGCAGAAAGGAATCGCAACCGCATATTATGCTCAACAGACAAAAACGCCACGTTCTATTTCCAAAATCAGGAGAGGGAACAAACACACAGAGAGAAGATAGAAGATCAAACCATAACCTCATGCACCGACAGATCACCAGAGTGAATGGCTGGCATTTCAACTGGCTATAAATACACTGCGCAGACAGACCCCATTAGCACACATAGCAGGACAATGTAGAAAACAGACCACAAACAAACTGGCTCAGGACAGTTATTTTTTTTTAAAACAGCCTCATCATTTGCCGCGACAGAAAAATAAAGTAAAACATCCATTTCTTGTGGTCACTCGACAACATGCAACTAAACCGGTCTGGCCCTCCATGCAAAGCTTTGAGAGCAGCCGAGCAGACCTCATCATCTCAGTTTTGGTGTTGTCTCCATAGTTTTGTGGCAGACCTCGGTGTGAGCCGTAACCCATGACCCCCAAAGGACTCGCTGGACCAGCCGGGTTTCATCTCCGTAGGCTACGGAGACGGGGGGGTCTTCAGGGAATTACAGGAGCCTCCCTGGCTACTGGTCCCCTGGTACTGCGGAGATGAACGCGATAACATCATCACAAACATGTGAACATTTCCTTTTAAATTCAAATGGACGTGTGACAGAAAAGAGTAACACATTTGAGTGTGGTGTGGTCACATGAATTATTAACTAAAAGTGAAAAGTTCACAAAATACAATTACGCTAAAATATTAAGACAACATGGTTGAACCCAGGGAGAGCGATATATATGACACAATATTCTTCTCTTCTCTTATTCTATTACATTCAAATATCCATCTTTTCAATTGTTAAGACAAAAACACGACTCCACTGACAGTCAAAGTGGTTCACTTTCAGACAGGCATATTGTACATATGTCATAATAACTCTAAAAACGTGTTGGAAAAATGTAATATAAATAATGCACGTATTCTCCCTTTCTCTGTCTCCCTATCTCTCTCTCTCTCTCTCTCTCTCTCTCTCTCTCTCTCTCTCTGTGAGAATTGAGAATGGAGGAACACCGAAACAGAATACTTGATTGCCAGTCTTGATATATATTCCTTCACCAGTCTTCGCCACCACCTCAATCGTCTCCACCTCTCTATTCCTTTGAGCTGCACACAATAAAGCCATTATTGCAGGTTGAGTGCACAGGGTCATAACCACTCTACTGCTCAGCCCGCTTGCTTCTCTTCTCCGTCACAATCCCTCTTTCCACCTTTCACCACTGCTTTTACCTCAGGTCATATCAAGGCCCTTCATGGCTCTTTCCCTCCTCCATCCACACACGGAAGAATGTGTGTAAGTGTGTGTGTGAGCGATATCGGTGATTCTACATGAATATGGAGAAACAATTGCAAAGTGTTTTTATGGAGTCCTGAGATTAATTTCATTGAGATATGGAAGTTGTTTTCATAGTAGTCTATACTATACACACACACACACACACACACACACACAGTAATAGCTTTCATTACTATCAGCTAAAAGGATAGGCTACAACTCTTTTCAGTGTCTGGTAATTTCAGATTTACCCCCTCCCCCAGATGCTAGTAATGCATCAAGCTATACAACTCATGCACACATGCAAATGTACACACACACACACACACACACACACACAGACATGCACAAGTATATACACACGCACGCACGCACGCACGCACGCACACACACACACACACACAAACTCTCACCTCAACGAGAGGGTGCCAGTGGGCAACAGGCTTCCTGGGGTAAGTGAGCATTTCACTCCAGTGGTCTCGACCGAGGGTCTCTGCGTCGTTCCCCACCCGACACACACCGATCACCTCGTTGTGGCCCACCCTGTAGGACACAGCAGACCCACACACACACACCACTGAAACAACTCCATTAACATCAGCAGCGAGAACGCGACCAGTTGGTTTTTGCCAAGGGAATGGTGACGAGGACATATTGATATAAAAATTATAATAGAGGCCATGTGGTGGATGCTTTTATCCTAATACAATACCGTGAGTGCATATGTTCTTAGCCGGGGTGACTTCAGTGGGATTCTTACCCATAACCCTAACTATGTGATAATGCCGTGCACTTCCAGTTGAGCTAGAAAGTTTAACAAGGTTTAAGGGGGATCTGGTGGGTAGAGAAAAGCACAACACTACATTATAAGTCACAGGCCGGTCATTTGAAGGATGTTCAAATATCCCACAGTCCCCCGGGAAACAGCTTTGAGTCGTGGGCTATTAGAGAGGAAAGGCTGGGAAGTGGTTGATGTGAGAGTAAGAGGAGTTATCTCCAGGCGCTGCTCACCGGTCGTAGTCCATCACCGCAATCAGCAGGCTGATCTGGTCTATGTTTTCAGGGGGAACGTCGAAAACAATGGCTTCGTTATAGACGGGATTCAGTGTGTTCCTCTTAGTGGATGTTTTTCTTTTCTTCAGCCGGCGCCCCTCACACATTAGGGACACCTTGACGTACGGATCTGAATGAGAAGACGTGGTGGTCGAATCAAAACACTTGGAATAGGGGTCACGTGTATAAAGAGAGGGAAAAGGACAGGCAAGGTATCCATTATTACCCGATGCCCCAGTGATATCCATCGCTTTGAGATTGCGAGCCTTTATCATGGTGATGGTCAGTCGGCCCGCAGTAGGAAGGTAACACAGGGAGAACATCAAATCGCCGAGGTCCACGTTATCCTGCAAGAAAACACATCGTATTAACACACTGGCTTCATCCGGTTCTGGAGGATCGTGATAAGACTTTCATTCTGCTGCACAAAGGCTTTCAACACAATCAAGCAATCTGTGAAGATATTAAAAGCAATTAATGCTTTCAGGACGGGTTTACCGACTTTGGCTGGCTAATGTCATGCAATAGAAACAGATGTGATTGCAATTTTGATTGCAATGTTTGTGATTGCGTTTTATGGGTGACATGCATTATGTTTGCATTTGTATTAAGTATAAGCCATGACATATCCAAAATATAAATACTGTGCTGCTTTTGCATAATTCTTTTTTTAATAATTCATGCTACATCCATGACCACTGAAAACTGTCTTTTTGTTGGTTTCTTATTGAAAATACGTTCTCCCATGAGTATACTAGCAAACCAAGTTCAAAACATTTCAATCTCAACCCTTCTGTTTGGAAACATATATAAATAAGAGCAGGGGTACCGATCAAGAATCCTCCAGAAAACATTCACTTGAAGAAAAGGTCCCTGTAGAAAATGCTTAAGATTAAAATGGTGTTTGGCAAGTTCTGCTGTTGAAATGCAAAAACTCAATTATCACCTTTGCTGAAAATAACTCCACTAAGGCGGTGAGAAGCATGGAAAATCTGCCCACCAAAATACCTCATGAATCGTTCTAATGGACCCGCCAGTGCTCTCTCACATGGTTCAATTGTTCTAGTAAGATGAATACACACTCCTAAAGGCACTGTAAGCATTATTTATTTGTTCCAATAAGTCTTAAATAGCTCTATATTCCGATAGACACCATCACTGATATTGAGTGTTTCGTCACGAACATGGGTCTTCCAGTCCCTCCACTCTGCAGTAAATAGAAAAAAAAGTTTCTGGTATCCCGTTCCCACTTAATCCAATCAGGGGAGAGAACTCCAGAAAGAGGTGGTCCTCTCTGCACGTTCACACACAGGCTGCAGGATTTCAGTGTTGACTGAAAATGGCGGAACAGGCAAAGCTAACGATTCCAGCGCTCCAAGGAACAGCTGACACAACCAAACACACCATTTGAAAATAAAAAGATGGCTGAAGAAAAAAAGAAAAAGAAAAGGAAGCTGCCTTGAAAAAGGGACAGGAGTAATGCAAGACCTGTATATATTTCGTTGTGGCCTTCGATCAGTGGAAAAACATGTGGTGACATGAGGAAGAGGGAGGGGACTGCTAGCTGCAAGAACGGACAGGTAGTTAACAAAAACGATGGAATCGCTTTCAGCGCCTTCAACACTGATATCCCTCTGCATAGTAGAAACATTTGTGCATACAAGCAACACTTTTCAATTTAAATTAACTTGGCCAATCCATAGTACCGAAAGTCTGTTAAAACATTACATGACTAAAGAAGATTACTGGTTGGGCTAGACTCAGATCATCAGGTCTAGGTTCTATTCTCAAATCAACAGGTCTCCATTACCCAGGTCTCCATTTAAGAGTATTAAAACTAGAAAAAGGAAAGTTTGGATTATCTTGTGCCCATATGGACACTTCAGAGGTTCTCTGAGGGAAATGCTGGCATTTAGATTCATTAAAAGTTGTTTTTAGACTGCAGGGCTCAGATTCCCCCCTGACCAATCTAGAGGATTTAAGCATCTCTATATTAATGACCAGACTAGAAGAACAGTGACACCCAAAACACACATATTAACACCTCAAAAATATAATGTTTTCCAAAAGAGACCAAAGTATTACAAATACTACTACTCATAATACAAAACGTGCAAGGATAATATTCATAATTCATAATTTGCTTGCAGATTTCTTTACGAGACAATTATCAATAGTCCATTATGAACCCATGCTGCCCAAGCACATGTGTGCTTGCAAGATACTTTGTGAATGTGTTCCTGTTTTGCACACATTTTCCCACAAACACTTTCCCACATTCCGATGTATGTGTTGTATGGCTCTGTGAGGCGAGAGTTCAGCAGTGTCCGAGGCGTTGCTATGACCCCAACAGTCTGGAGACAGAGGCCTCTGATCAGGGTCACGGCCCTGAATGCCTCTACCATAACCACTTTCATCGTTCATAACCACTATCTTCTCATTGCTCCACCCTCCAGGGTCTTATCCATCCCTCTGTCATGATATTGCAGTAACTTGGCAATGGGCCACACGTCGATCACAGCTGTCATCCTTTTTTCCTGGTCTATTTATATCTACACAAAGTGTCAAAGGTCTTCTTCAATCGCGTCTTTATGGCATATCTCATTGCAGCTTTTTCCCCTCTGTCGTGAACGGTACACAGTGGGATTAGCAGCCCATTACTGTCACTGGTATTACTGTTAGTACGTCAATGCCCTCGTGAGCATGTGATCAAATATCACAGAGCCCAAAACAAATTACATTAGAGCAGTTGTTCTGTTGGAGGTTAAAGGGATAAAGATGATGGGATTATCTAGATTAACACGGATAAAGGGGTGTCAAGGCAGTCTGGTGTATATTAATATTATATTGATTAGACAAACAAACAATGATTGGACAAACACACACACACCACACACACACACACACACACACACAAATCTCTGCACAAATAGCGTCCTCTGTGATGAATGAGAAATGTAGTAGTTTAAATATTGTTTTAATTCTGTAGCCAATGTTGTGACAATGCTGAATGCTGAAAAGCAACTCAATTAATTATTAATGTTTCTGACCCTGTAATAATTGGCGGCAATATTGTACAAAAATAACAATGGGAAAATGCTAAGGGATGTGTTAGCATTGGCTGAAAAGACAAGATCAGATTTTTTGCTGATCACTTTGAAAATGAAATAGGCATGTTGAAAAAACATACCAAGAGCTTCTCAGACACATTTATCCTGGGATAAAGGTTTTTGGTCAACTAATTCCTCCTTCCTAGAGTTGAACAATTTCTCTCCTACCATCAAGCAATCTTTTGGGAAATAGTGCTTGTTGTACAGCTCATGCTAACATTAGACATTAGAAAATATCACGTTAATTCATCAATTAGGCTTGTGGCACAAGACATTATTATGGGCATGGTGTTCAACTCCCAGCCAAAAGGGGTTCTGGGTGAGATCCCCTATGTCCTCAGCCTACATCCAGGCATCCTTCAGCAAGATGCCCTAACCCCTATTACTGGCTCTTTAATGACCTGTATCTTAATCCACTGTCACTTTTGATAATAGTGTCTCTGCTAAATGATTAAATGACTAAATAGTAATGAATTAGTCGTGAATAAATCCTTATCTCTGACATTTATGAATTAGTTTTAGATGTAAAAAACATCTGCCGACTCACCGTGGAGACATACTGGATGTCTCGGCAGAGTCTGGTCTCCCGCGGGAAGTCCACCAGATCCAGGAAGTTGTCCACCACGACCTGACCAATGATGTCGTGGCGCGAGAAGCGGTCAAAGTCATAGACGCTGAAATGAAGCTTGCGCGTGGGCAACTCCGAGTACGCCACAGGGAACAGGAAGACCTCATCGAACACCGGGTTGAGCGTCTTGCGGTGCACCTTGGTCTGGTGTTTGGTCATGCGGTCGGGGAGCAGGTAGATCTTCACGTAGGGGTCGGAGGTCCCCGAGAAATCCTTGGCCGGGAGACCCTCCGCCTTGTGGATCTTGACGATGAGCTGCTCCAGGTCGCAGTCGAAGCGCAG
>OOFG01022935.1:2614-18914 GCA_900323295.1 Molva molva
GAAGCTACAGCTTGTCTAGAAACACCAGCAGAATGACGATGAGCATGATTTCCTCCCTGCAGGACTACTTTGACATCGTGAAGACCCCCATTGACCTGTCCACCATCAAGCGCAAGCTGGACACGGGTCAGTACCAGGAGCCCTGGCAGTACGTGGAAGACGTGTGGCTCATGTTCAACAACGCCTGGCTGTACAACCGCAAGACGTCTCGCGTCTACAAGTACTGCTCCAAGCTGGCGGAGGTGTTCGAGGCGGACATAGACCCCGTGATGCAGGGCCTGGGGTACTGCTGCGGCCGCAAGGTGAGGCAGGCTGGGGAGATACAAGACTGTAGAGATCAAAATAACAAGTAACTTCAGTGCCAAGTAGGAATGCACGCAATGCCGACTTGTGTATTGGCACACACCAATGACTGATGCCACTACTTTTCAACTGGTATACAAGTGAGAAAGTACCCAGATCTGTGCATTCCTAATTCTACAATTCAGCACAATGCTAGTTGAATGGATTGTGATTAAACTACTAGCATGTTTAACAAACCTGAGCTTGAAATAGGATATTGAGGCTTTGCAGCACGGGTCTGGCGTTGATATAGAGGATCAGTCCCACATTAGCTACATGAGGAACTTGCTGGGTCTGTTGGATATAATGTTTTCACTGGATCCGTCACTTTTGTTTCAAATTAGATCCTCTTGGATTTTTCTCTACTGAACAAATTGATTTGGTATGTGTAGAAAATTCCACGAAAATTTGGTTTTGTTTTGGTCTTTAGAAGATAAGTATTTCTAATAACTTTGAACAGAATTGATAGTTGCAGTGGAAGGTTTCAGAATGCCGGTCTAAAACATACATGATGTGTGTGTCTCCTGACAGTACGAGTTCTCCCCTCAAACCCTCTGCTGCTACGGAAAGCAGCTGTGCACCATCCCTACCGGCGGACCGTACTACAGCTACCAGAACCGGTACGTCTGTGTGGGCATTTACTGTTCAAAGGCCCCCTGCCAGAACCAGGGTTACGGCAATACATCGCCATGTCCAAAGAATTTGATATTGACACGACTTTGATATGTATGATGATTTATTTGGATTCCCAGTCTGGGAATCCAAATAAATGATATCTTACATGGACTTTATTTCAACATGATCCAATTCGTGTCGATATCCAAAGAATTTGATATCGGCACGACTTTGATCATGTTGAAATGAAGTCCATGTGTGGTATCATTTATTTGGATTCCCATTCTGGTGTCCGCAATTAAGTCATCTTGGATCCAGCTGTCGTACTGTATTATAGCTTCTGGAGGAGACAGCACAGAGCCTGGGCCGGAAACCAGAAATCAGAAACCAGAAACTGAACTGAGTTACGCCTTGTTTCCCGTTTCACACAGGGATATTAATTTGCGCGAGTGGGGTGATGCTTTCAGAAGGGGATTACAATCATTTTATTTCTACAATGGCCAGTCTACATGGGGTGGATTTGTAAACCTTACAGGCACTTCTTCTAAGAACCTCAGTGTCCAGACAGGATGTTTTAGTTTGTTTTCCCAACGGGAAAAGTTTACTAGCGCTGGCCAAGTTTGTTGACACGCTTACAGGTCCGTGCCTCCACAACATGATCCAAGGAAACAAATAAATAAAACACAGTAAAACCAGTAAATGAAACACCCAATCATCCAGATTTCAGCTCGTCTGCCATCAGATTATTTACTTTTAGATTATTAATCTAAAGTATTATTTGAGAGACTACTAAATAAATATAAGTCTTTGAACAATGACTCATCCTAGTTCTCATCCTTGGATGGGATGACGATGTGTTAAAGTGCAAGTGAACCCCGTTTCAGCTCAAATAGCTACCCTCGTTGTCTAGGTGCGTCATAATGAGCGATGTTGTATATGAAATGCGCCACGCACCGTGGCGTTATACTAGAAGTGTCCGAGAAGCCCAACCCTCTCTTGTTCGCCGCCATCAACAACCGCTGCCCAGACGGAGCTCCACACATCCGCACACACCTCGCCTCCTGTGTTCCTTGATCGAGACGTCAGAGTTTATGAAAAGGCACTTGGAACAACGCTGCCTGCGTTCGGAGCAGAGTGGAATGTTTACAAACTGGTTGGCATAGACTGGCACAAACATGGGACTTTACTCGTGTCTTCTCTAAATGACGCTCTTATTGCAGTAGAAGTAATATAATGGCATAGATTACCGTATTGAAGGTCATATAACATATTACCTTAAAGGCCTGACAGACCAAGCCACTGCTTTGGTTGTGGGTCTACTCACGAAACATCTGACAATCAACCAGACTGTAAACACAGAAAGCCTTTGGCCCTCTGTCAGAATGTTTTGTCTAGCAACCATTGAGGGAGTCTTGCATTCAAACAATGCTGCCCCCTTTTGTCAGGCAGAAACCAAAATGATAAGAACACAAATTGTCTCTGTATTGTTTGTGTTCTTGTTCCTAATTGCTCCTTGCTGCGTTTCCTTGCACCCCCTGCTGTCTGCGATGTGCCATTGCATCCCAATCTCAGTGAGAACTATAAAGGATAACGACGCTTAGCTGGACGTTTCTCTCCTGTAAAGAGAAATATGATATACTTCTACATGGTATGGAATTCATTTAGCAACATTTCACATCTGGGAAGCGTATTGTTGTGCGGTATACCAGTACGACAATACAAACAATTCAAAACGTTATGAGATACTTCAATAGAAAACAACAAAAGACACTTTTTTTTTCATGGAGTGAAATTAAATTAACCACTACTGCACAAAATCATGTAATGCAAGTTGGTTTCATATTCCAGAAAGTATTGACACACAGAGGTCAAACTATTCTTAAATATGAAACCTACTTTAACTGGTCACCACCGCTATTCTCTCTTGCTGCTGCGTTTGTTGCGGGCTATCGGTGGTGATCCGTGATCTGTGGCGGTGTCGTGTCATTGGTCCCCCGGTACAACAGCAGGTATCCTATCGGTACTCCAGATGTGGGTATCAGGACAACCCTGGTGAGGTGGGGCTGGAAGGAGCTGAACCAATGCTTTGTGTCTCTGCAGGTATCATTTCTGTGAAAAGTGCTTCAATGAGATCCAAGGAGAGAGCGTGACATTAGGAGACGATCCAGCGCAGCCACAGACGTAAGAACACCTGGTACCACATCATCCACCTGGAACACCTGGATCGGGATTTACTTGATATACAGAGTTTGATCATGTGTAACGGATTTGCTTTTATGAGCAAATAAGTGAGCATCAATGCATTATTTATGTCCACGGTAGTATCATTAATCGATGTTCATCTCTCTCTCTCTCTGTCTCTCTCGCTTGTTGCCACTCTAGAATGATATCTAAAGATCAGTTTGAAAGGAAGAAGAACGACACACTAGACCAGGAACCGTAAGTATGAATATGTTGTGAGCAGGAATGTAGAACTGGGATGAAAAGTTTGAATAAAAAAACAATACATTTTAGCTATGTATCTCCATATGCAATGTATCTCTGTTGCATGCAACAGTGCGTAAGAAACACATTTTGTTATCCTAAAACAAAGGCACGCTTGCATTGGTTGGCTTGTGAGTAAGAACTGGAGGAAGGTTCAACTGGCTGAGGTAGTCTTGTTGCTCGCTCCCTGTAGCTGTTTAACACCAACAGCCATACAATGCCACGACTTACAAAGGAACACTGACTTCAACTTTAAAACAATTCTCACAAAGTATTGACTCAAAATATGAACTCGATACATAACTCCATATAATCATGGTTGATGACAGAACAGTGTTTATGCAGTCACTTGAGACCAGGCCACACATTCGCCTGGCCGATGTGATCCATTCTTAAATGTGTTCATTTGGGCAGGTTTGTTGAATGTAAAGACTGTGGACGCAAGATGCACCAAATTTGCGTACTACACTACGACGTCATCTGGCCTTCTGGGTAAGTTCTCACCCTCATGTCTCCATTTGCATTAGTCAGTACCGTCGTCGTTGTCTCCATGCTAATCACGGAGACCACTAATGCTTTTGTTTTCATCCCCCTTTCCCAGCTTCATCTGTGACAATTGTTTAAAGAAGAGTGGCAAAACACGGAAGGACAACAAGTTTTCTGCAAAACGTTAGTCTTTTCTCCTCCCATCCTCTGTGTTTTGTGCGTAGTCGTTCTGCCAATGCGAGTCTAACAGCAGTGTGCAGTAGCTCAGGACACCCGGCGAGGGGAGAAGAGAGCAGCCTGTTGTGTGTAACGTACCTTTCTTCTCCATATGGGCCCCATGTGTTCCTTTGAGGTCGCTCCGGCAAGAGGCATTCCAGCAGTTGCCTCGACTCATGGTTGGCTTTGTAGTCTCCCTGGTATTCTGTGCTAATGGTATCCCCTCCATGCCTATATAGTGTCCAACAAACAATGACAACACTCCAAGGCCATTTTCACACCAATAATTGGCAGGACTAAATGAGTGACCCTGTGCCCTATTGGAACACGTACAAATCTGTGTTTTTGTATCTGAAGCCCATTGCATGCTTGCAGAAGTAACACTTGTATTGTGCTTTCCTGACGTGTGTGTTTGTGGTCGATAGGGCTGCAGACCACGCGACTGGGGATGTACATAGAGGACCGCGTGAACAAGTACTTGAAGAGGCAGAACCATCCGGAGGCCGGAGAGGTGTTCGTGCGAGTGGTGGCCAGCTCCGACAAGACGGTGGAGGTGAAGCCCGGCATGAAAGCCAGGTGAGGAAGCTCCGCCCATATCCCGATATTAAAGAGATATCGTCTGGATTATATAATGATAAACATATCCCGATATTAAAGAGATATCGTCTGGATTATATAATGATAAACATATCCCGATATTAAAGAGATATCGTCTGGATTATATAATGATAAACATATCCCGATATTAAAGAGATATCGTCTGGATTATATAATGATAAACATATCCTGATATTAAAAAGATATCGTCTGGATTATATAATGATAAACATATCCCGATATTAAAAAGATATCGTCTGGATTATATAATAATAAACATATCCCGATATTAAAAGATATCGTCTGGATTATATAATGATAAACATATCCCGATATTAAAAAGATATCGTCTGGATTATATAATAATATGCATATTAGGATGTGAGACCAGATATCATCTGGGATTTTAGCTACTCCAATTTCCTTGGTTATTATACCCTTTTTAATATCCATCATCATTATTTTCCATATGCAGTTAAAAGTTGCATGCTAAAACCAAAACATTGTCCCACTGCATGAATGTGGACCTGGTGGACCCGTGTTGTGCTGTTCCACTATGGCTCCTCCTGGCTGGTCTTGGTGGACCCATGTTGTGCTGTTCCACTATGGCTCCTCCTGGCTGGTCTTGGTGGACCCATGTTGTGCTGTTCCACTATGGCTCCTCCTGGCTGGTCTTGGTGGACCCATGTTGTGCTGTTCCACTATGGCTCCTCCTGGCTGGTCTTGGTGGACCCATGTTGTGCTGTTCCACTATGGCTCCTCCTGGCTGGTCTTGTTGACCGCACCTTAAAGTTGTGCTAACAAATCCTTACCCTGAGGAAGTTGAGAATATGAAACTGGCAAAGACCAAGCACCTATTAAAACCACCATTGGTAAACACAGAGAGGAACGTTGGCGCGCTTCCCTTTGTTGTCTGCATTACAACATGCGCCTGACTCTTTTTATCCTTCAAAGTGAAGACACAAGTTCCCCATTAAGGCTGTGTGTATCTGTGTGTGTGTTTGACTAGAGGGCCCTCACACACCCGGTCTGGTCCCAGAGGGACACTAACTCTGGGGTCAGAACCGATCCTTGTCCCCTTGCAGTGAACCCATGAATGTAAATACTTGGGTATAAACCGGTAAACTGATAATTGCACGAATGGAGCTCCAGCATTGAACTAGAGGAGTGAAAGCTGTGTGGACAACACGAGCGACCTCATTTACATCAAATAGTTTTTCCCGTGGAATGATTCATTTAAAGAAGCTGTGATTTGAGCCGCTGCTTTATGTTCCATACACCAGGTTCGTGGACACAGGCGATATGCCGGAGTCCTTTCCCTACAGAACCAAAGCACTTTTTGCCTTCGAAGAGATTGATGGAGTGGACGTGTGCTTCTTCGGCATGCACGTGCAGGAGTACGGCTCCGAATGCTCGTTCCCGAACACCAGGTCAGTGCTGTATTGAAAACCCCATGTTGTATCTGCATTTCAGACCTGTGGTAAATCCAAAGGATTAAATCCGAAGGATTAACCACAGGTCTGAAATGCAGATACAACTAAATCAACTAAAAACAACTAAATCGACAAAGACATGTTCATGGTCTGTCTACGTGTTTGGTTTAGTTCTAGTGCCTCCCAGACTTCATGTTGTGCCTCTCCCCTCACAGACGGGTCTACATATCGTACCTCGACAGTATTCACTTCTTCAGACCCCGGCTGCTACGAACAGCGGTCTACCACGAGATCCTCATTGGCTACCTAGAATACGTCAAGAAACTTGGGTATGTCTCCCTCTCCTGTCCTCACTGCATTCGCATCCTGTTAGAGTGAGGTTTTCCTGCTGCCTTTACTTCTACCGTCTGATCCCAGACCTGTCCGGTGCTGCGGCAGACGAGAAGGTCTCATGGGTGAAATCTCCTGATTCCGAAACCCTTTTCTCCGCAGCTATTCCCAGGGGCACATCTGGGCCTGCCCGCCCAGCGAAGGAGATGACTACATCTTCCACTGTCACCCGGCTGACCAGAAGATCCCCAAGCCCAAGAGGCTGCAGGAGTGGTACAGGAAGATGCTGGACAAGGCCTTCGCAGAGAGGATCCTCCACGACTACAAGGTAAACGGCCGCTTATGCGCGAAGAATCCGCACAGCCAAATTTGGGTCGGACTTTGTGGAGCGGTTGCTATCTCGCGCAGCGGTATCACAGGCATGTCACTCTGACCCCTCGCCTCGGACTACTTGGTGGCCGTATGGACCTCCTCTCTTTTTTGTAGCAGCAGGATTATTCTTTATTAAACATTAGAAGTGGTATTTGCCCTACATTAATGTAATAAAGTGTCTTCCACTATTGTGGAAGACAAAAGTCACTCGCTTCCATTTTAACCTTCCATTTTACCTCACCATGCCAGCAGACTCTCTCTTGTTTCCTCAACGAGAGGAAACCGGGTCTGCTGTTTTGCGACCTTGAGCACATAAGTCTACTCTTGCCTACAAATGATTGCACATGGGCTGTTCTGGACGTTGAGTTGGTTCTTGTGTTCCACCCAGGACATCTTCAAGCAGGCCACGGAGGACCGCGTGACCAGCGCCAACGAGCTGCCATACTTTGAAGGAGACTTCTGGCCCAACGTGCTGGAGGAGAGCATCAAGGAGCTGGAGCAGGAGGAGGAGGAGCGCAAGAAGGAGGAGAACACTGCTTCTTGTGAGACGCCAGAGGTAAGAACATGGTCGTTCTCACAGCATAAGCCTTTCAGTCGCAGCTCAGCAGACTGTATTTGTTTTTACCTTTTGTGTTAAACAAGATCAAAATCTACTTTGAGGGTAGCTTGAGACAGCAAATGTTGATGTGTCCACTTGGATCGGGTGAGAAGATTCTCACACCCTCTCATCCTCCCTTCACTGTTTCATCCTCAGGGCACACCAAGTGACAGCAAAAATGGCAAGAAGAAAAATAGCAAGAAGACCAATAAGAATAAGAGTAGCTTGAGCCGCGCAAACAAGAAGAAGCCTGGAATGCCGAATGTAGCCAATGACCTGTCCCAGAAGCTCTACGCCTCCTTGGAGAAGCACAAAGAGGTGAGCCCCCATGACGTCCCCAGACAGCGCTCTTCAGATGCAAAGCGGCCCTGCTAGTGGTTTAAAACCCGTACCTGAACCATGCATGGTGCCTCGCTGCTTTAGTTGGCTGGAGTCACATTGTTTAGAAGATATTGCTTTGTGAGATGTTTTCAGAAAGTTGTCCTTATGGAAATTAGTTTCTGGTGCGACATGTATTAGATATGGATTAGGGCAGGAATAGTCTTAATTAATATCTGAAATGATGGCAGACGAGCTCAAATCTGGGTGAACATTTCACTTTCTTTCGCTTCTTTCATCCAATCATGTCTCTGGAGGCGGGGATCTGTCGCGCGTAATTGGTGAACAGAGACTCTGCCGGCAGAAGTAAACTGTACAAGCATGTCTAAAGGTTTCACAACTAGACCGTGTAGACAAGCTGTTTTCGAACAAGTTTTCTTCGGTAGAATATCACGGTAACAAAACGGGGAAAACCGTCCGGTCAAGGCTCTGCCCCCCCAGAAGATCTGCCGTAACACAGTAGGGCTGTGGGTCACAGATCAGGGCGGGGCCAGTCAGCTCTTGACCTCCATCCCCCTCTCGTCCAGGTGTTCTTCGTGATTCACATGCACTCCGCACCGATGGCCAACGCCCTGCCGCCCATCTCGGACCCGGACCCCCTGCTGACCTGCGACCTGATGGACGGCCGCGACGCCTTCCTGACGCTGGCCCGGGACAAGCACTGGGAGTTCAGCTCACTGCGGCGCTGCAAGTGGAGCTCCATGTGCATGCTGGTGGAGCTGCACAACCAGGGCCAGGACCGCTTCGTCTACACCTGCAACGAGTGCAAGCACCACGTGGAGACGCGCTGGCACTGCACCGTGTGCGAGGTGAGGCCCTGTGGGCCTGATGTAGCATGTTGGGGCGGGGTTACACTGTACTGGTTCTTATTGAGATGACCCTTTAAAGGGGGGATATTATACCACCAGGTGTGATTAGCCATTACAAGCCGTTTGAAAATCTGCCTTTTCCTGTGTTTTAGTGACATCACAAGTGGGAGTGTCCACCTAGATGTATGCTGGATAGATAAGCAACATTTGCTACAGTCCACTGGGTAGGCTAGTAGACTGATCTATCCAAAATACATCTAGGTGGACACGCCCAGTTGTGATGTCACTAAAACACAGGAAAAGGCAGATTTTCAAACGGCTTGTAATGGCTAATCACACTCACACCTGGTGGCGTAGCAGGGGCCCTTTAATGACGTTCACTGGAAGTTGCTTTGGATGAAATTACCAGCTAAAAAAACTAGACTAATCAAAATAGGAATTTGTAGGTCTCACTGGCCACATATTAAGGATGTTTTCCCTGGGTTCTGGGGATGATGCATGCGTTTCAGTGTCGCAGGGACTTTGTGGCCAATGAGGGGGGGGTCTCGCCTCCCCTCAGCGTCCAGGAGGAGTGCCTGGGCCTGGCTGTGCTGGACTTGTGGAGGATGGCCAAAGAGAGGAACCAAAGCGTGAGAGAGCTCTGCAAGACCGTCAGGTATCCAAGGAATGAGCACTATGTTCAAGAAAGCATGCCCTGTATAAATGACTGTTTTCACCTCAATCCTCACACACCTTACGGGGGTAGGTGTATGCATAAGAGTCAACCTCTTACATTACCAAGCGATTTGTGGAGCCAACACAGTTCTGTTAATACAACATCAGTTGTATTACATCATTTCGCTCTCAATGCAGTAGCTTGAGCAGGCTGCAGTTCCCTTGAGGGCTAAAAAGCGCCAGTAATTAGAAAACATTTCTGATTCTTACACAAAGTACCTCTTAGGAGTTTGTGTTCTTTAAGGAAAACTTATCTTAGGCAGAATCCATGTCATCGAAAGTACTAAAGTTTCTTTCTCTATTCGTTTTTTTTCTATGAATTATTACAACATAAACATAAAAAAAAATACAACACGCCATTTCCTTTTTTTCTACCAAAACCCTTTTAGCTACAAATCGTGCCTTCCCAAGCTCCACTCTTTGGACCTCCAGCGCCGGAACCGCATGGATCGCTTCCGGTTCCGCAGAACGCTCAAGCACCTTCTGAAGAAGCTGGCCAGCTGCTCGGTGGACGAGTGCAGCCTGAAGCTCAAGTACCTCATGGACCTGGCCGCCATCGAGCCCTCCCTGGGCAGCGAGACGTACGCCGTGAACCACTCTGGCCCTCAGCGGACACCCGAGACCAGCTTCACCTCGCTGCGGGTGACCGGAGAGGCCGGGATTCAAACCGGTGGGAACCAGGGCCACGACAGCGCTCCGGTGAGAAACTAGTTTAGTTGGTTCTGTTATCAATTATACTATTGTTGATATCATTCATTATTGTAGCAGCTATCCCTACTCCACCTAGGGTGGCTTTAACGGGGCTCCCACGAGGATCAGAACACTGGGTGTAGCTGTTGACACCGGTTTGTTGCAGAGTCGAAGGATTGTTACAGTCGGAGCAGGTGTTCCATTCTTCCATGTCAGTGATCCCTTGAGTGTGGTTGGTGATGGCTGCTTTAACCTGTGTGCATTGATGGCTCAATGCACCACAGGTGTGCAGCCTCACCCAGCCCCAGATTCTGATCAGTCTGACTCGGGCCAGGTGAGGCTGCTTAAACCAGCCATCAACGCCAAATTGAGGGTTAGGGTTAGGGTTTAGGTTAACCCTAGAAGTCTTACATTATTATTAGTATTGTTGTTAACTATCATTGTTATTCTTTTTTTATGATTGCCATTATTTGGAGCACTTTTGTTCATTCAAGGGGATTTGTCCTGCACATACGAAAAGGACGTCAGTGAACAAGTTATCATAAGACAAACAAGAAAATGCACAAAGAATACTTTAAATATAGTCTAGTGGTTAGAGTGTTTTGACTCCCAGCCGAAAGGTTCTGGGTTCAAACCCTAAAAGCTGCAATACCTTGAGCAAGATGCCAAACCCCTAACTGCTCATAAGTTACTTGCATCTCAATTGACGGCAAGTCGCTTTGGATAAAAACATCTGCTTAAAGACTAAAAGATAATCAATCCCATCAGCAAACAAGAATAACACCTTATTCGAAACCCACAGTCCAAAAACAATAGACGAATTGACGAACCGCATCAACAACATCCAAAACCTCCTTCCTAACGTATTGACCAATATCCAATACTAGTGACTACAACAAGCTAACTCAGACTGGTTTCATGATTCCAAAGGAGTGGCAGACCTTCTGCGACTTCCAGGAGATTATGGACATCAGTGTGAAGAGAGTGTGTGACGACCCGGGACCTCTGGACCAGGGGCCGCAGGACACCGGCGTCGTCACGGTGACCCGCAGTGATGACACGCACATCGTAAGTCAAAAAGGGCCCAATCCACACTGTTGACTTTAAACCTTGACGGCCATTTTTTGATATGGAGTTTATCTTCACTATAAAGTACTGTAAGCGCAGTCAGCATTTGTATAACTGAAAAACATATCCGTAGATGTATTTCAGAGCTGATTTCATATTTTGGTTGAGGGTTTAATATTCAACGTGTCTCCTTTACGTCACGCAACAGGAAGCCAAGTTTCAGAGTGTGACGGAAGCGCTGTCCTTCATGTCGCTGGTGGACGGCTACTTCCGCCTGACCACGGACTCCAACCACTACTTCTGCCAGGACATCGCCCCCTACAGTCTCCTGGAGAACATTGAAAACCACTGCCACGGCCCCATCACGTGAGGCTCTTCATACGGTCTTTGATGGCAGCTGAATTAAGGATAGGCTGGTGTGGTGGCTATGGTGTGCTAGGACTCCCAGACGAAAGGTGCTGGGTTCCATCCCCAATGTCCACAGCCTAATCTGTAGTCATGAGTCGCTTTGGATAAAGGCATCAGTTAAATGACAAAGTATTTAAGTCCAAATGACTAAAATCCGAATGAAAGGCAATCCATGTCAGGCAGAGGAGGTCTCTGTCATAAATGTTGTTTCACCAAACTGATTTGGTAACACTTTACGTTAAGGGTACAATATGTATCCATTATTTAACTTTAGTTAATGCAGTAATAAGCATTGAGTTACAGTTAATTAACAGTTCATTAATGTTCTAGTAATCATTTAATCATGGTGTTCATGTTTACTAAGTTAATGGTGTTGATATTAACTAAGGTATTAATGTATACATTATTTAACGGTCCTATTCCTGACCCACTAACCCTAACCCTAATCAACATGCTAATGCTATATAATAATGCTTATTGATGCACAACTAAAGTTAAGTAAAGGTTAATTGATGTAACCTTATTGTAACTTGTTAACACTTATTCTATTTGCAAGGATAGTGACTGTATTTAAACATTAATAGTAGTTAGGGAGAATCCAAAAGCTAAGGGGTCACATGCTAAAACAGACCTAGAGAAAGTGATCATCACTTTAAAAGGTCATTAACGTTCATAAAACACGACAACATCGACGTGAGGCATGAAGTCTGAATTGTTCATATGTTGTACTCCTATTTTAAACGGTCACTTTGTATGTTTTAACAGTTCAGAGTTTGCTGTCAACAAACTGAAAAAGTCGAGGACAAAAAGAGGCACCTTTGTGCTTCGCCAAAGTCCCATGCAGTACCAGAATTACTTCCTCACGGTTTGTGTTCAGGTAAAGAGATTTCTTACACCACAACCTCAGGCCGTGTGCACCCACCTGTGCGAGCGCTACAACATATGAGAGTGAGACTACCAGTGCTGGGATGGTACGCGAGCTACACACAGCGCAGAATTCTGAGAAAAAGGTCAGAATTCTGAGACTAAAGTCAGAATTCTGAGAATAAGTCAGAATTCTGAGATTAAAGTCAGAATTCTGAGAATAAAGTCAGAAGTCTGAGAATAAAGTCAGAATTCTGAGAATAAAGTCAGAATTCTGAGATCAAAGTCAGAATTCTGAGAATAAAGTCAGAATTCTGAGAATAAAGTCAGAATTCTGAGATTAAAGTCAATTCTGATTTCAGAATTCTTCTTCCGTAGTGTGCTTATATATTCTTTTGATTTATTTTATTTTATCTGCGAGTAGTGTGCTGAAATATTTCTTAGGTCATTTTAAAATGAGTCTGTCATTTATTAGTTTCATCTCAACTGCGTCTTGCATTCGGAAGATGTATATACGTTTTTATCATGTCAAATAGGCCTATCGGATACGATCAGTCACGCGATGTAGCCTATTAGGCCTACCAAGTTTAGTAGATATTACGCCCCAGACAGAATGGCTGTAGTGTTTTACCTTCGAGGGGATGCACAAGGAAAGGCCTACCTTGTTTATTAGGAGATAGGGTAGGATATAATAATAATAATAACAATTAAATTAACCTTTTTAATTATATAATTATATGAAAGTATGAATAATAACGAATCACGCAATCACTATTCTGCTCTTCTTAGTTGGTTTTATAGGCTACATCATAGCATTTTGGAGACATATTTGTTTGATGGACAAGTCAACACTGGTAACCAACTATCATGAATATATGAATAAACGATTAATAACTTTAGTGTTTAGCCTTCACATTGTACAATTTGAGAGTCATTCATTTGAGAGATATTCAATATATTTGGTATAGGCCTACTTAATATATTGTATTAATATATACAGACAGAACACAGTTATATTTCACATTGGTGCTATCATGACTGATGGTTTGGAAGGCGGTTCTGCAGACCTCTGTTCACAATCTTCGCCTTCGTTTAATCTCACGATTTATTGATCTTGCGCTGATGGGGGCTCACGTCTTTCTATTTTTTATGAGAACTTACTTTTATGACAAATTACAAAAAAAAAAAAATCCTTTGGTACATTTTTTGGGCAATAATTAACATTTCACAAACATTGTCGAACAGAAAATATGAATACATGTAACTAATAACTATTAACTTATTTACTTAGTGCAGTTTTGATATAGCAAATAGTAATTCAGAAATTGCACTAATAGACTGATTGCATTGCAATAATATACATTCATACTTTTTTGTCAACTTGTTTATTCGAGCAAAAGGTCAATATGTATTCCTTTTTCCCCAGACGTCACTTGGACTGGATTACAAAGACTGCCTCATCAGTAAGAGCAATGGGGAATACACTCTCCTTGGCGTCCTAAAGAGGTTTTATAGCCTCTCCGAACTCACCAATCACTATAAACACAACATGCTGCTCCTCGCAGACGTGCCCATCAAGCTAAGCTGCTGCTGCCCACCCCGCTCCAAAGGTATATCATTCAGTAACTGGCCAAATTCACCTGGCGGCCATCGTGGTTCTAAGCACATCACCCTACTAGTGTTTAGGACTAAGATGGAACCAAAATGGCCGGCCACATTTTGACAGAAGGCCTATAACATATCAGGGATAGAAAACATAAATGGAAAATCATGAATTGTGTCTCATTGGAATTAATCAAAATCTTATTTTAAATCTTTTGGATAATGTAATTCGTGGTTAACAAAACAACACACACATTCGATTGTATGCCATGTTGCCTAGAGTTTACAGGTGAATAAGCTTTACTTGTTAGTATTTTATTGTTGCTATGGTGTGTTCTTTTTTATCTCACACTGGTAGTTAACTGTCTTTTCTTTAGCATTTCAGTGTGCATTTTAACCCCGTGTTTTCTGAGTACCTGACAATAAAACACCTGAACTTAAACTTTAAACATTCTTAAACATGACTCAACAGGATGCAGGCAACACTAGGACACAATAACTACAACAAGAACATGATATATTCTCCTACTTGTTTATCATCTGCTTTCCTTTGTTTCCTTACCTAGATAGCTAATTAACACGATAAACGTCCTTGTTTTACTGCAGAGTTCACAAATCTCATTATCATACGCAACAGCAATGCGGTGCAAACGCAAGGTTCGGCAAAACCTGAACCAAACAAATTCGCTAACATCCAGTTCCAAATGATCAAATACGAACAGCTCCAGTGGGTATGTATGAACACATTTAATCAGCTACTTTTACACTGATAGTAGAATGTGTTTGATAGGAACACATTCTACTATTACTGCTCACTTTCTACTACTCCATCTGCTATTAGAATATCCGTCTCCTTGATCATAGCACTTTATACTACATATATTATGGACCAAGTGGCTTTAATCATTTACAAACTCATTAGTAACTGCTTGTGTGTGCTGCTATGACCACATTCATGGATTGCAGTAGTAGAAGTAGTAGTCATAGCAGTAGTATATACATCCACTCCCTAAATCCTGCATGGACAAAGCTAGCAAAATACTTTGATAGCAAAGCTGGAAAAATACCGAGCTCTAATACTCATTTCAAGTCTGTGGTCTTATTGTACTTATGTGTTGTTCTTGTTCCAGACAAGAACAACACATAATCAGGTACGGTTGCATTCGTCAAAGGACCAATTAAAATGTCCCTCCGCAGATGGTGGGCTAAAAGCATGAGAGACTTAAATCCGTTTTTCAAGCTCTAGAAGAAGAGCATTTAATCTCACAAGGCCGTGCCAGTGAGCCCAGTGTAAGCAAGGGTTGTTTAAAACATATGGCCCGTAGCACCCAGGCGATGTCTTCCGGGGGCCATGTACACACATCAGCACTTTAAGGACCTCCACATACACCAAACATAATTGATGCCCAACGTTGCCACAATAAGCATCGCAGCTTTACCTACAGTTTACACACACAACACCCATATGTAACTCTATGGTGTAGGAGGATAGTCCAGTAGTGACAAGGACGTTTTGAATCCCAGCCAAAAGGTTGCGTTTAAAAAGAACAAGTATTTACTTATTTATTATTATTGGTGATTGTTTTACTATGGGGGATGGGACGTTTCAGTGCTGAGCAAAGAGCTGATCCAGTCAATAACTCCCACACACATCTTTTTCTGCCTCTAAAGTTCTGTGTGCCACTAACCTTTTAGACCAAAAATGTATTGCAAGTCTGCTAAATGACTAAATATTAATACATACACATATATATATACACACACATATATATACATACACACACATATATATATATACATACACACACATATATATATACACACATACATATATACAGTGCATACGGAAAGTATTCACAGCGCTTCACTTTTTCCACATTTTGTTATGTTACAGCCTTATTCCAAAATGGATTCAATTTATTTTTGTCCTCAAAATTCTACGCACAATACCCCATAATGACAACATGAAAAAAGTTTTTTTTAAATGTTTGCAAATTTATTAAAAATAAAAAACGAAGAAATCACTTGTACATAAGTATTCACAGCCTTTGCTCAATACTTTGTTGTGGCACCTTTGGTAGCAATTACAGCGTCAAGTCTTTTGGAATATGAAGCCACAAGCTTGCCACACCTATCTTTGGCCAGTTTCGCCCATTCCTCTTTACATAACCTCTCGAGCTCCATCAAGTTGGATGGGGAGCGTCGGTGCACAGCCATTTGCAGATCCCTCCAGAGATGTTCAATGGGATTCAAGTCTTGGCTCTGGCTGGGCCACTCTAGGACATTCACAGAGT
>OOFG01023102.1:2354-12978 GCA_900323295.1 Molva molva
GGGGGGGGGGGGGATGATGAAGAAGCTTGTGGTGATACACAAGACTGTATAATTACTCTGACCTGGCATTGAATTCCCAGACCCTCCCCAGGAGAGCACTACCCAACTTACAGGGAAATTCTACCACACAGATACGGAAGCTTTAGGGGGCAACACTAACTTTTGCTATGATGTAACTTGCCGTCCGCGTGATCTGTGAGTTTTGCAAAGCGTGAGCCATTCTTTTTAACATCCGCGGTGTCCTCATGGCCGCAACATCATTGCGCCTCTAGTCAAATTCTGTTAACATTTTAACCAATGAGCCGCCGAGATCTCGCAAGCTTTTTCTTTGTGTCTGCCAGTGACTTCACGCCAGCTAAGCTACTTAATTGTCCACATCTGTGTTTTTCTAATGTCCTGTTTTATGGACTCATTTCTGGTGATCATCTCAAAATGGCGATGGATCTTTATCTCAGAGCGCCGTATGCCCTCACAGCAGGTTGATGCTTGCCTAAAGATGGGTGATTTTCCGAGCCGCCGAGGATTATGGGTAGCTGGCTTTCGTTTGCCCAGACTGATGTAACACAACAGGGGGTAGGGTGTGTGGGGAAAAAAAACAGAAATGCAGTTTCTACAGAGGATTGCAATGGGGTCCTTCTGCTAACTTGTAGCCTCTGAAGATGAGTCTCTTAACAGTTGTAGAGCACGCTGTCTCGGGCTGCGAGACAGCCTGAAGTTAACCAGCAGGTGGATAAGACGATGGAGTCCATGGTGCATGCATGCATGCTAATGGCCTTCCCTAACACGACAAGCCATTAGGTGTTCGCTAGTTGGAAAGCTGTGTGCATTGTGTTGTGCAGTGCCTCTCTGGATCGAACTGAAGCACACAAGGGTGCTGTTTCTTTGAGAGCAACTTAAACAGAGAAATCAGCCGATAATGATGAGGCCGATAATCATTGTTATGGTTTGTGCTTGTTAGGGGTGGGGGAAATAATGGAGTCACGTAAGAATCGCGATGCTTATCTTTGTGATTCATGATTCGGAATCGCTTTACAACTTCCAAAAATCGAAATATATATTGTTTGCCTTTGTATTACGTTTGCCTTACTGTTTACATTATTGCAATCAGTTGATATCACTTTTTCATATATAAAAACAAAGTAATTGTTTAAACACTTTACTTGTCTTTCTAGTGGTGTCCTCGATTAAGATGGATTTGTTGGATGAGTGGATGATGGATGAGTTGAATCTGATTCGTCAGGCCAGACCCATCATCGACTGATCTTCGAATCATATATGATATATTTGTTTTATATATGCGCCTCAATGATGCCTAATTTGTTGTGACTTTTCCGGGGTTTAAGCGCTTGAAAATAATCAATGAGCTTATCAGGGTTTCCCACAGCTGTCTATAGGGGAGATGCAGCACCTCCACCCAATGACCAAATGCCTCTACAAACGAATTAACTTTTCACCATATAACGACTGTTCATGTCATCTGCATTCAATTTGACAGAAAATATAGGCTACTATAAGCCTTGTATATTATAATGTAGGCTAATATAATATACTGTAATCAATATAATACATGATGAACTCAGACAGTGGCTGGTCTCTGTGGAGACGGAGGGCTCCGTTCTGACTGATTCCGCACAGGTATTCACATCCGATCATGACAAATCCCGCATTGATAAAGAGACTGTAGAAGTGTTTGACAGATTAATATTTTTAAATGCATGTGAATACCGTTCAATTTAGCAGAATAGCGAAGATGCACTACAGAGCACTGACTGAGAAAATCATTTTAACCAGCGTGAGTGGTATGATATGATAGCTGCTGTGTTTTTAGCTCATCTTTAATAGTTTTGAATTGCTGCAAGAATTTTTATCCTGATATTGTGTATACTTCTAGACTAACGGTCTAGGTAGTTCTCTACTTATCAAATAAAATAATTGGATCGTGCCACTGCCATTACACAAAGTGCTTATCAAACAAACAATAAGGACATTTATTGAGTGCAAAGCATAACACAGCAAGTTGCGCACAGGAGACTGAGTCAGACCGCCACCCCCACAGAAAACTTGTATAACTTAGGCTTTCCTTCTAGAAGTCAAGCAATGCTGTGGTATGTCACTCATATAGCACCCTCCCCATCGTCCCAGTGGAATGTCCCTCTGTTAACACATGCACAATTTTCCGACATGGTGATTTGACTATTAAAGACGAGGTCGAAATTAGTGTCTTTCTATTGAAGATTCGAGGTCACCCCTACTACTTTCATGGCATAATTTGCCCCACCGCCTTTCAATGGCAGATCCGGAAATTAGAACCCCTATGTACTAATTTGAGAATAGATTTTTGAATCGGTAATAGTTTTGAATCAAGAATCCGTAGGGCACCCATAGGGCTTGTTGGTTGTATATGGGATACTTCAGTGTTTCCCCTACATGCATCCAGCTGTGGGCTGGCGCCACCGCTGGATTACTAGCGCCACTGCAATCATCCATGCAAAAATAAAAATAGAATAGTTAGAAATTATGTTGGGGGCCCAAATGCTATTTGTTTTACTTTAAACATATCTCATGGGGGCCACTACTGCACCCCCTCAATTGTTATTGTCATTGTCATTGGACAAATGTTGCGGAAAAATACTGACCGCAAAATAGGAATCATACTTATTTTAAGCACACCAAAAACGACGTCGTCGTCATAGTCAGCATGGTCACTGTACATGTTGTAGGGAAATGGCGGAGGTAACAGCCTATTTATGTTTCTCAAAACAGTCCTTTTATTGCACCAATAGAGGTAAACTATATCTCAATAGCAGACGGTGCTACAATCCAAAGTTTACTTGAACTGCAGTACCAGAAAATTGTTTTTGATAACAGTGTTTTCTTTGGTGCTTTTTTTTTTGCAGTTGTATCACAACTGTTTATTTTGTATACAAACTTTCTCAGAGAGTGAAAGCCTACTTTAGGTATCGAACACAGGGAAACAACCTCAAAAAACGAATGTCTCCAAAACATGAATGGATTAAAGAATGCTCAATATGCAAATTATACACACCAAGGCACACCCACTTATCATAATCCCCCTCATCCGCAAACTGCCATTCGCTACACTATTTTACACTTGAAATAAAAAGTGAAACTCCATTATAATTGTAATATATAATAAATGTAATCCACTATATACATAGGATATTTGGTGAAAGGACCGAGCATAAGCTCATCTTCAGTAGGCTATATGAGGTTGAGGGTGGAATCCATCTGTCTTTGACACTGGCATGGAAAATGCTGCATATTTGCATCGTGACATATTTATTTATTTTATTTGAAATGTCACCATTTGATGCATCAGATCATGTTTCTATGTTCACTGTGTATGCCGCGTTTAATATGACGTCACAGAAATTTCATGCTGCGTGGCTTAAACAAACCTGACAATGAGGGGTTACTATCTGCTGGCACTATTTGCAGTGTAAAACAAAGTATACCATGCAGTGGGCAAGAGCCATCAGACTAGTTGGTGTTTGGTCTGACTTTGTATATGTGATCCGTCTAAATCTGCAAGCGCTGTTGGAGATATATTATTTTGCATCCTATTTGCAAGGAAAAGTTTCTTGCCATGAATGTGGAATATACAGTAGTTGATTTTCTTTTTAACTGCTAATTCGCAATATGTAGCCACCATGTGCTGATGTAATCTGTCTGTTAACCACGTTTTAAAAACCTCATTATACATTTTACGGCAATCGATAAATCATTGCCCGGGGGGGGGCAATGATTACCCCTAACCTTAAGTAATTTAGCACGTGTGCTCCTTGTCTTTGAGCCTTTGCATGTTTCCTGTGCACTATTTTGTCTGGTGTGAAGTGTGAAGGTGTTTTCTAATGGCTTTCTTGAAGTCCTCTTGTACTTAAAATTAAATGATTAAAAGTACTTATACAATTTATGCTGAGGTTATTATGAATCCACAAAAATCTTGAAGGAAATATGGACCATAAATTAATAAACAGCTCAAGAATGGCTGAGTAGGCTAATCTCAGGACTGACTGGGCAAGGCCATAATCTAGTAATGAACACCCTTGATCTGTGCCTGCTGTTACCAGCACTTGGCAATGAACTGTATGTGGAATCTGCTTCCCCAGTTTCCACAGCCAGCTTCCATTTCGAACTAAGACGGCCGCTTGGTGTATAGGGCCTATTGGCAGGGCACATTGTGTCCCTTTCCTGCCTTTCATTTATAAAACACTATCTGGCAATGGGATTAAGTGTAACCAGAGGAATTATACCACATCTCACCCAAGGTAAAATGGTCTGTTTTACCTGAAAGGAACTAAAGAAAAGAGTGCACATGGACACTGAATTTGTCATGTTGTTGCCTAGATTTTAACTACATGCATTAGTCAATTCATGCGCTTACTGGCCTCGGTCATTTATAGAAAAATAAAGCCCAAATTAACCACTAGCGGTTAGTCTCTGAGTCTTGTATTGCTCCTTATTATAGTGTAGAATAACTAATCTGACTATACTATTAAGATAATGCTAAAAGCCTACTGGGTTAATCTAATATTTGTCCTCGGAGCAAGAACAAAGTAGTTACAAGGACCAGAGGACATATATTTGTATACATTTCTCTCTTCTGTCCAAACTATCAAAACATTATTTTTTTGCAATTAATGTGCCAACTAGTGCTGTTTGCATTGCTCCTTGCAGTCCACCAACACTTTTCCCTATCACTAAATACTCCCAAAACATTACATCCACATGTTTGTTTCCTTACCACTCTTTAGGGAGATGGCTTATATCTTTGGAGGATTTAATGCCTGCAGTGTGTTCCTTTTGTGAATAATTTATTAGATCAAAAAAAAAGTCAGCCATAGAGCTTCTAAGAGCTGTTCTTGTAACACCGTAAAAGACCCGAGGCAGATTTCTAAACGGACTTGCTTGCTTTCCTTGGAAGACCACCTAGTTCTCTCTCTAGTCTCCCTAGGTTTGTTTTACCAAATTCTATCCGTACCTGATGTTTCGGAGAAGACCCCCATCCCCTTTTCCCCAAACGTCACGTCACTGCATTTGAGGATATTGCAAAACAAGAAAAAGTCAGATGAGATGGGCCTTTCTGCACAGGTGCCTGTGTTAGTAATTACTTGTGGGTCCATCCTCCATATGTTGGTTTTGCCCGATTTTCTTCAAGTGATCATAGTCTTTGACTTTGGTCTGTGAACTTGGTTTGTAGGGTGTTATTAAACTCTGCCCCGTCTCCTCCTAGCCATCAGCATTCTGCAAAAGCTACCGGAGAGATTGCGTTGGTGCTGCTCAACTAATACACATTAGGATTCTCTGTCTCTCCTTTCTTGCCCCAGCATGTAATTACTAATCAATAACAACCTGGGCTCATTTAGTCTGTTGAATGCTGGGGCTTCGCTGTGTTGCTAAACATAGTGCGCACAGCAGCTCAGTGTTTTTGTTTTTTTTCTTGATGAATCCAGGGTGCCTCAGCCTCACTGGTCTGCAAATGCTAATAAACTCAACATATATTGTATTATGTCACACTCATCTTGGATCTGTTATTCATTATGACCGTTTTTTTCTTAGTTTTTAACAAAAGTGCATATTTTTGAATAATACATTTGTTCTCGATCTTAATTACTCAATCTTGATTCAGATGGCTTACCTGGTTTGACGAACAAAGTGTTTCTTGGTCTTACATTCATTCTATTCCTCTCATAACACTAAGGTGGAGGAGCACATATGATAATAGTAAGAGAAGTAACTGGGACAGACCAAGTAAGTTTGTACCCTCAATTTAAGCAAGCACATGTGACCAAAGCAGCTTATAAAAGTGGATTCATTCGCATTTAAAAGACTAAGGGATGGCAAACATGGTAGATAAAAAAGACATTTCTAATCACTCTATTTTCTTTGGTGTATTTCAGTGGGTCACTCCTACTTATTGTTGAATTGTTAAGTAAGGAATAAACCTTGATGGGCTGCAAGGGGGTGGCAAGCCCTACCCTACGGTGTACATTATTTTCCAATAATGGGACAGCCCGGAGTTGTTTATTTTGGTTGTATCAGTTTTCAACAATGACTAGATATTAGTTACATTCATCTAAAGAAGCTTTTATTGGCTTAATAGGCTAAAATGTAAATAGTCTTCCATGGGGCTTTGAGCATATTGTTTTTGTATTCTCAGGCAAACATGTTGATAGTTCTATTTGCTTAAAGGAATACAGACTTTTGGGGAAATAAAGATATTTTCCACTTACCTATAGTCAGACAAGAAGGACCGTTGGCCCAGTGCTCTCCGACGTCCTCGCGCGAAAAATAATGCATGACGCTCAATAATAGCCTGTTACTAAAAATGGAAGAAAATAAGTTGCATACACACACACAATTATTCCAATACGTATACATGTACACGTTAACATATATATGTAAATTTGTTCAATAATACATTATCCCAAAAATCCCATGGCAAATAGCCAAACATGGCAAGTCAAATTGCAAATTGTCTTCCCACTGTGTAGATACTCATGCATTGTGTTAATTTGTTTAAACACAGAATTATTTATTATAACAATTGATAATTGAACATTAAACCCCAATGCAAAGCAATCAGCATAAACCCTTTCCATTGCTTGTTATAATAACTAAATTGGACTAGCTTTTTAGCACCTTAATATAGCAGTCATGCTTCAGGCAGCCTCTACCCTGATAGTGAGTGCCTTGGAAAAAAAACACTTGCTGAAAGTGAAAGGCCCTGATTATTTATTAATTCAGGCCTTGGACTGCCTCTGCAACATTGCCTCTGAATGCAGTTCAATAGAGAATTACTGCTTTCTCCACTTCTACCCCTTCTCCTCAGTGCCGCGATCAGCTGAAAAAGACCTACCTGCAATCTAGTCTGCAAGAGAAGAGGTGTCTCGGTGGCCAGGATTGGTTCCATTTGATAAGCTTCTGTTTGTTTCACAGGGCACTTTTGTATTTTGCACTCGCTCAGCGTAAGCACTTTGCAACATCTGTGGAATTCCTTCACACTGACTAGCTGCAGCAAGGGATAAATAGAGCTTGCGTTCGGACACCAACACATAATTTGTGACACATTTATATTGACGAGTGACGCACACTAGGGCTGGCCCGGTTTTCTGAACGAATATTCCAATATGATAAAAAATATATATATATTCATAGTGCGTATCTTACCCTGCCTGAACCGGAGCCGGTGAAAACCATTTCTGCATAATCTCGTTTGTCAACTGATGGTTATTTACTTTTTATAGTGTTATTTCAGTTGTGCAAAAGGCAAAACTACGATATAACGTAGGATTGCTGCATGGATGCCAGTGTCTTTCCGATCCACTCATCGGTCAGAGTCCGAACAACCCATTATAATTAGTTGATAGAGATTTTTGATATATTTTGGCCTTGTTTAAACATTAAAATACCTGCTAAATACGTTCATTATTATTTTTATTTGAAAGGCCCCCCCAAATAAAACTCGAAGTTCTACCCCCCATTATTTTAAAAGATGCATTCGCATATTGAACTTGGATTGAAACACCTTACAAACGAATATCTGAATAACTATGCGGGCTCAGCACTAACGCACGCTGACCTCAATATAGTAGTGTATACTTTTGTGGTGGTTCCAATTTTTGATTTCTTAATTCTTTCATATATTTCCTACTGCAATGTTTGTTTCATATGTTAACATCCATCCACATGACCGTACAAACTCTTCACAGGGAACTGGGATGAGTTGCTCTTGATAAGTCAGTCACAGTCTTCTTCCTCCTCACAAGGGGCTGCCCGATTCCACTCGACACCCACTTTGTTCATACCTTTTATCTCCATCCACTTATGTCTGGTGAGAAACACTGCACGCCTTCAAGTGTGAAATGACCATCCTTACTAAACTGAGGGAGAAAAACATGTAAATAGAGTTCCACAGCCCGGTGCCGTCCTTCTGGCAGCTGAAGCAGCGGTCTGAAGAGAGGTTAATAACCTACTGTTTTCCCCGTCGCCCCGAGCAGTGTGCATGATTTGTTTAAAGTTCTGTTGTGCGCTGCTGTGCGACGGTCTGCACGGAAGGTTGCTCTTTCCCCTCTCTGTTCTGCTCTTGATGCCCTCCGAAGGGACTCTCTCCTGGTCCGGTTAAATGTCTTCCGAGTTTTATGTTGTTTTTTTTCCTTCGGAGAATTGTGCTAGTGCCGCTGGTGCTGTCTTCCCTGCATGCACAATCAGCGACAGGCTTTTGTTGGATATAAATAATACGATCACAGTAATTGCAATTCAACAAAGAACCAATGACTCTGGTGAACGGCAGCTCAGATTGGCCTATTGTTCAAAACTAATCAAAGTGCATTGTTGGCACTTTTTGGACAAATCCATATTTTAAATTTGGGATTTCTTATGTAGAAGGCTTCTGGCTATAGGGGACAAATTTTATTTGGCCTGACTATGTGGATAGCAGATTATTTGAGCCGTCTTCAGAAAGTAAGGGCTTTTTTTTACTGTAAAATAAACGTATTAGCATTCATTTGCTAGGATTGCTAAGGATGTATTAGACAAAGGGACAATTTAAGGTTCTGAACCACCTCATACACTACTACAACATTGGTTGGCTAAAATGCATCCGGCGGTCAGTCCTGAATGTCCTAGCTGCCACGGTACATTTTCCCTGGGCCATATGTTTTGGTTTATTCCAACCTTGAATAGCTTCTGGACCCAAGTCTCTGAAGGTCTTTTTCAGTTATGTGGTGTGGTAACAGCCTAACTGCCCAACAGCAATCTTTAGGGGTCGACCAGTCGGAGCTGCTCCTTCCTAATTATAAACAAAGAGACAATAGCGTTTGCTACAGTGATGGCTCACTGTCGGATCCTGTTTTACTGGAATAGCCCCAAATCTCATACATTTAATCAATGTAATGTCATTTGAGTGCTGAAAGTGAAAGTGAGTGCTTCTGACTGTCTCACATTCCAGTCATTGTCCTTTCTTGTAACATTTTTGTATGTTGATAAATGTATAAATAAAGTAAAAAAACGTATTAGAGCGTCAAATGCACTGGCAGTTTTTCTCCATTTAATGGAAAATCCAGAGCTCATTGGCTGTTTGCCTTTACACTCTAGTGTTGGACCAAAAAAGGAGCACAGCGCTGACACCAAAACCAATCTTGTATTGTTTCAGAATTTTTTTCCCATTCTTATTTTTCCTGCCTTCTTTGTCAATGTCGGTGAACGCCTACGCGCAGCAAGTTTTTATCACAAAGCGCTCAAATTTAAAACGGGACGAATGTCACTTGTTGCTTCTCTTTTTTTTACAGCCTAAATTGTATGTGCAATTCTTTATCTTCAGTCTGTCAGAATTTGTGCCTGCGTTGAACAAATAAATGGGGCCGATTTATAGCGTCCCATCTCCCCGGGGCTAGCGCCAGGCTGTGTTGATATGCCGTCATGCACCATAGAGTTCCTGTTTGTTGTTCACTTGGGATGGGTTGGTACCGAGTGCGCTTTATTTTTTTCTCTACGTAACTGGGCCTGTATTTCTTCATTATACTACATTTCTTTACATAGCATAGCATAGCTTTACAGAACTTGTCACTTTTCATTGCAGTATTTGAATAGGTGCTAGCAAGGCTCTTTGCTTATTGGCAGCACGGCCCACCTAGCAAGCCGGTGCCATCTGTCTGTGCTTCCTCAACAACGCCAGCTGGCTGCGTTGAAAAGTTCTGAAAATGCAACTTGGAATTAGATCCTAATGTATGTAAATGAATGATCTTTAGTTTTAATCTGACGGCTTATTCCTCATGGCATTACAGTTGAGCGGCATTTGCTGGTTGCTGTTTTATCTCCATCGATGAGCTGTGTGCTCGATCATTTTCAAGTCTCTCCGCTCTCTCGGCAACTGTTTACACACTGAAATTACTGTTATTATTTATTTATCGCCTGTTGGGCAATGCCGGAAATGGATGGCTTGGCGGTATCATTAGCTGCACTTTATATTCATTGCCTACTGATCTCGTCCATGTTTTAGATGTTATAACTCTAACTCGTTCAGAAACTCTGCATCAGCCACATGGAGCATAACCCAATGTCTATGGTAGTGAGCAAATAATTACAGACCATATTTAAATCCAGACTTGACTAATTTGCTGTAGCATCTGCATGTTATTGCTATTGGTGAATGCCATTACAGAACGCATTAACCTTTTTGGGTCGTTAACCCATTAATTTAGCCTGGATGTGTCGGGATTCCTCTGTATCAGCTTGACGCTGCCATGCCAGAACCATTTATCTTTCCACTATTTGATTGTTTTTTCTATAAAAACAGTTGTGTCTCTATCTCCCAGCAGAGCCATGCTGAGTGTTTGTTTTCAAAGCAAATTTGTTTTTTTGTCTGTTGCATCTTTTTAGTTTGTCTAAAAGAGAGCAGGTTTCTTGTTGTATTTTTAATTTTGAAATGTTTCCACCCTCCCAAAGATCACCCTTCAATGATCAGTACTTGCAATAACAACACTTGGAGGTAATTGAACTGCAACAGCCTGTCCAAAGCCTAGCTAACGAGCCTTACTGTGTAGCGGTGAGACACTGTGCTAATCTTGTTAGGCAGTTGTTCATGAGGTCAAAGGACGCTTCT
>OOFG01023416.1:2278-15295 GCA_900323295.1 Molva molva
TTGTAGCGCACAGGCACTCTGCCAGTTAATAATTAATGTCAGCTAGGAGGCTAAAGCTAATAATGTGTAAAGGGGGGAGCTATTGTTAGCTATTGTCCTATCAGTGCTCTGTCTCTCTCTACACACACACACACACACACACACACACACACACACACACACACACACACAGACACACACACACACACACACATGTGTGTGTGTGTGTGTGTGTGTGTGTGTGTGTGTGTGTGTGTGTGTGTGTGTGTGTGTGTGTGTGTGTGTGTTTGGCATGTGCCTGCGTACTTGCGTGTGGATATGTGTGTGGGCTGCGAGGTTAACCAACTCTCATTTGAGCAGAAATGTCAGTATTTTCTAGGGAGATGATACCAGGCATTATTTACCACGCCCATCAGTCATGAACTGATGCTGCGTAGGTATGGCTCCAAATCATATTTACAATATTGTAAAAGGCATAAGATCATTACATCATGTGATGTACAATGCATGATATAGTATTGCTTTACTGTACTACCTGCAACTACCCCCACCAGTTTGTTTCCTCAAACCCAAACCAGGCTGTCAGCCAGTACTTATTCTTCCAGACTTTGCACTTTCATTAGACTTCCTAATGTCTTCTAGAAATGCAGTTCATTACAAACAGGGGCTTTTTTGTCCAAGTTTTGCATCAGATTTTAGATATACTTCCAGTCACTTAAAAACAATGAACTGCTTTTTTCCTCTCTTTTTGTATTTTGGGATGTGAGCCAAGAGCCTTATTGGTTCAAAAGATCAGCCGTGCCAAATCATTATCAGGTTTAGTAAGAAAGCTATTTATTAATCTCCCCTTCAATCATGAGTACCGTATTGCTTTAATTCTCTCCCACACCAGAAATGAAGGATATTGCATTGTCATATTGTAGTTATTAAATCAAGAAGCCTATACCTGCTAGACAAATTGAGGTTGAGAATTTTAAAAGGGTGTTGCACATGAAAACCAAAACAAAGTACAGTACATGCTCGCATGAAACATTAAAACAGATTAACTATCAAAAGTTTGTCTTTTCATCAATAGTTTCTCGCAACTGGCAATAAAATGCATCTCGGATAACCAGATTCAACATTTGGAGGTTGTCATGGATACACATAACCACATTCTAATTATTGTGTGGAAGCATATTCATCCATGACCAAATTTGTCATTTCAATTTGTGTACAACTATGTGGCTATGTTGGCACGGCAACCACCTCTCAAGTCTGCTCAACCCAGTGAATGGGATATTCTCGATTATTTTCTTCGGTTGAACAGCAGCATGTAATACCATGGAAACAAACAAGGTTTCCTTTTACATTGCAGTTTCAGCCTACCAGTAAATTGTAATGTTTTACTAAGTAATGTCGTGGAACATATACGGTACAAGTTTGTTTTATTTGCATGGAGAATGGAGTATTCTATTACAGGGGACATGGTAAGAACATGGTAATGCCAGGGAAACAAACAAGGCTTCCTTTTACACTACAGTTTCAGCTTACTAACTCAGTAAAGTGTAAAAATATCTGCAAAACAGATCCAGCATTTAAGGAGATGTACCATGAAACTAGACAAATAAACCTTGGATAACAACAATTGAAACTTAAATTAATGGGTAATAGAGGTGTTTCTAAGGATTGGTTGCCTGATATCCTAGTATGCAATTATGTCTGCGTTATTACCAACCTAGAATGGTCACAATTACGCAGTTCTTAGTTGAGTTGATTGGTAGTAGTTGAGGTTTTTCTTAGTATTTCAGATATAGTTTATATGTTTCTATGTATACATACTTATTTACCAGTGGTAATTAATAACCCAATAATATATTATAATTTACCATATATTTACCAGCTAAATACTGATTAATTAGGGGACTGTAAAGGGAAGGGTTAAAGTAAATCTGCATTTGCTCCTTTTTGAGACAAAATGAACCCCAGTCTTGAGAGCATAGTAACTGCATTACACTGTACATGACAATACACTTCCATGCTGAAAAACTAAATATCTGGATCGGATCATTAAACCTCAGAGAAAGCAACCACTCAACCCCTCCAGCATTCGATTATTTTCTATTAACATTTTTGATTTGCTCAATTTCTTTAATCTGTAATGAACTGAATATGAATTGTTAATCAAGGGTTCAGGTTACAAATATGTCTCGAAAAGCCAAAAAGCAGAGGGGAACATGTTCCAGTGTTACGAGGGCACATTCTGCCTGTGGTCAGAATAAATGCACACTTCAGAGTCAGCAAGGCCACTGGTATCAAATAAGGGGTTACAAATTGCGTCTAATTAAAAGGGTAATTTCTTTTTTTTTTTTAAAGAGAATGAGAATTTCTGACGTGTGTCAGGGGGGTGCCATTCAACATACTGTACATGATATATAGTAATAAATATAGTAATATGCATGTGTCACTATCCCTGCACTTTGGTTTTAAACCCAAAGTACACAGAGTGCGGATTTGGGTTTGTATCTGTTGTGTGACCCAAAAAAGAACTAGGATCATATTGTTCTACCGGAGCAAAGAACACAGAATGCAAATGTGGCAGGATTGTTTTTTTTCACTCGCTTCGTATGGGGCTCAAGTCGATTTTGGACGTGAAAATTCATATTTTGGCCTATTAAGACACAGCTATGTGCTTTGGGCTTTAGTGTTTGATTACACTAACCCAACAGCATGTTGTCAGAAGACATACAAACATATTCCGTATCACATCCATAAGCATTTCTCTGTGCATTTGTCGCCTACATAAACACCAGACAATTGAGTCAATTAGCTACAAAGGAATTACAGAATCATCCAAAATCTTATTGTACAAAGATTTGCCCATGCAACAACTATGGGACAACCGACTCTAAAATATAGATTTTGAAATTCTATTATGGCATTGTGAAGTAATCTTTTCGCCGTATCAGAACTGGATGGGAATCGTAAGCCGAGGAACAAATACTGCTGGGTTTCATCCCAGTCTGTATTATCCCGCAAGCAAGGCAATTGGCTTCTGCGCGATTGTTTTTAGAGAAAGACATTGTTCTAGATTCAGACAAATGGCTAACATTGCCAAGCTCCCGCCTTCTGTCCTCAGCCATGCTGAGGTTACTCTGCGCAGAATGAATAGGGAAGGAAGCCGCACATTAAAGCAGTGGCAGATAATGTGTATGTAAGCAGCAGGGATGAATAAGAATGACATAATCTTCACCTGCTGAGCGATCGTTAAATGTATAATACCACAAATGCATCTGTGGCTGCTTCGATGAGCATGGTGAAAGAGGTGTCCCAGACATTTGACTTGTTCTTTTTTTTATTCTTTCGTCTGGCCCAGAATAGAAAGCGGCTAATCTGGTATTTAACACTACAGAAGACAACGGGGACAGCAGAGCCAGAGCCGGTCCAGAACTGCTTACACAAGCGTTTGTCACTGACCTCCTGAACCCACTGAACTTCCCATTGAATGATTTGCTTCAATGAATGTAACCTTCAAGCCAAATATAATTCCTCTTACAGTCGGCTGCTTTGTCAGGGATCTCTCTTTGGTATCACTGGTGTGAATACATCAGCACCCACTGTGGCTCCACACCAAACACTACAAGTACCTCCATCCTAAATGACTCCATTTTAGACTGGAATTGCTGGTCCTCCAATGTACTTCACCACAAAGCTGTGAGATAAAGAACAGCATTGCTTTGCTTTTTGAGCTATTTAGACTCGGCCATAGGCAAGTCATTAATGACGCAAATTAACTTTCCCTAAAGCCATGATATCCACTAAATAACTCAAGAGGGAGTGAGATAAGGTGAGGGATGTGTTAGAATACAGGAAGGAGGAGAGGAGGGGAGGGAAGGGAAAGCAGAAGCCAGAAGGCAATGTGCAAACCAAACAACTAACATTGTATTGGTGTACTTCATGTGTATTTATATGTGTATATACATGAAATACACCAATACAAATGTTTTTTGTCAGTGAGATTATGGCTACTGGGCTTTTACTGAATAAGTAGCTTAATTATGTCTGTCAATATCACCCTGAAACTCTTAATCCAATGGACAGATGACAGATAATGAGACAACGCAGGCTAGCTTTATGAATATTGCACATGTAAGCATATTTGTAAACCTACAATCCTTAATATGTGTGTGCCAACACCTCTCAGGGCTAACTTCAACTCGATCATATTATAAGCCAGACACATGGCGCATGTATAAAAATACATTTGTGTAGGAAGACAATTAAACAATTAAGTTATTGTGTCCCTAAAAAGTAATGCACTTTGTAGTTAGTGTGATAGTGTAAGAGAGTTGAGTCATCAAATCTTAAATAGTTAATAGCAAGATAATATTCAATTTTAAAATATACTATTGTACCCATTCATATATGCATGCAAAATGTATTCATCCATTTCATATCAAAGTTTTTGACCTTGGGGCACAGACATTTGAACAACACTATGCTGTTTGCTGTGAGTTTCCATCCCATGAACAAACACACACAAAGAAAATAAAGAACAACACTTGCGTAGCAGCCATCCAGCCGTACCACCATTCAGTGAATGTAGGTTTAAAATAAACACGTTGCATAATGAATTGCCCATTTAAACATCACTAAACACCCTGCCCATTTGCCGCCACGCTGTGCTAAACAGTGTTCCAGTAGATATTACTACCGGTTACACTGATGAAGCGCGACCTGAGCACGCGGCCTATGCCTTTCCTAGCCAGCAGCACTTTAGCAACCACGCTAACAGCAGTCACCGCTGCGCTATCACAGCCAACTCTTTTCTACAGCTGAGCTACATTCTACATGCTACGCCTGAAGACACACTCGTCTCATCGTGCAGCAATCACAGCTTCACTGCACTCCAATCTTGACTCTAAGCAGCAAATGAGGTGGTGTATTTAAATGGGTCCATTCACCTCTATGCTGAGATGCTAGCTATATATATATATATATATATAAATATATCAACTTTATTTATATAGCACTTTTCTAAACCATGTTACAAAATGCTTCACAAGATAAAAACAGACCAAGGTAAGAGTACAGTAAGAGAGACTTGAAATATATGAGATATATAAAGATAGAGAGAAAGAAAGAAAGAAAGAAAGAAAGGTGGAGGGAAGAAAAAAGATAGAGATATAGGTAGAGATAGACATTGCTGATTTGCTTTTGTGTTTTAGGTAGGAGGTGGTTGAATCTTGGTGGGTTTGAGGTCAAAATAAGGATCTGGGCACTGTTATCGACCAGTCCAACCACCATTAGCTGTAATGTGTCTGCGCTGTCTTCTGAGCAGGAGTTGATTGGGACAACATGAGAGAAACAAGACATGCTGGCATAAACTCTGGCCCTGAGGCACAGAGTGAAACACACAACATCTGTGCAGCTACATCCACCTTGGGTGCATCTGTGCACAGGTGTGTGAATAACTGGGTGGTTGGTATACATTTGGGGAGTGTGTGTGTGGGTAGTGTGTAGTGCCCGTGTGTGTGTGTGTAAGTGTGTGGGCACATCTGCCCAGCGCAAGGAGTGAAGTGATTCACAACAGTGCTTGGCTCAAGTAGGAACTAAAAACAGGTTGTCATGGTATCTTTTGACAATCTGTTTTCATGGGGAGCATTGCATATTGCACAATATCGATCCATTGCATTTCCCATGGTATGTAGTTAATTTCCTATGGTCTACTATTCATCCTTAGACCACCCAGCCAGTACCTCGTCTTGTGTTCTGAGGGCCATGGAAACAGGAAGAAGTCCCCACTTGGGAATGAAAAATAGTTGCAAACAGCAGCTAATCTGTTGTAATTTTGTTTGACTTTATGAAGTCTCACCGCATGTGTTGGACTACAGTTCACCAACGTGAAGCAGAATTTGAATTCTGACTCGATTTTGGCTAACTCGATGCAAACGAGTGCTGTGTTCATCACAAGAGGAACATTTTAGCATGAAATCTTGTTACCGAATTAACCAGGAAGGTGGCAGTTCACGCCTCCGCATTTATCCACTCAGTGGGCAACGGAGTCGGCTAATTCCGTATAACACTTTAAAGTGTACTTTATTCATGAGACAAAATTATTATTACTTTTCATTTACATTTGGTGTTTAATGCTAAACAACGGAAAAAGGGATGGATCACACATTTAATGTGGCTGTCGATGCGCCCCCACAGAGCTGGAACACATCACTATTCAAGTGTGTAACGGGCAGAGATACACAGCCAATAAATGTACCATTATAATAAGCATATTTCATGCGAAAGCTTGCCAAGTATTTCCACTTGGCGAGCTTTAACTACAATGCATCTGAGTGGTCAGATCACATACAGGTGAACCGTATGGTAATCTGTTTTGTATTATCTGATTACCATGAAATTACCCAAACCATTTAGAAGGTATAAACATGGTATTTCAAACTCAAAATATGTGGGGGAAAAAGTATAGAAGGTACTTGATTGAGGGTCTGCAATGACACTGACATTCGTTCTTTTATTTTAGAAGCACTTAAGTGTTGCAGATTTTTTTGGGGGGGGATTTGCATACTGTACTTTAATTATCAATCACTTGCATACCTACGACATCATGGAAACCTGCCACTCAAGGTGTCTGTTTTAGTTGTATTAATAATCCTTTTTTCAAAATGGGTCCATATAACTGTACAACATCTGACGATCATCAAGCTACCTGGTCTTCGCTGAATGGAAGGAGTTTTTCTATTGCAAATACACAAATCAACAACATCATCGAAAGTTGTACCAAGTTACCCATTATAATTAAATATTGAACAGGAAACAAAAGCTCGCTGCATGGAGATGCACATGTGACATGACTGCACCATCCCTACCTGGATGTATGCATCCAGGCCCTGGGGGTCTCCAATGGGTTCCGCTGGTCATGCATACTGCCGAAACAAGCTGGGCAAAATGCTTGATCCCCCATTGAGCAGAGCATCAGGAGCACATCGGGGGGTACAGAGAAGAAGGGTACAGAGAGGACTAGGGACTGGGTATAGGGGTTTTTTTTGGAGAGAGGGAGGAGAATGTCAATGAATGCATCGCTATATAAAATGGAAGATTTCATGGTTAACCTTTAGGGAACCAGGAAGCTGATGCAAGTGAAGAATACAATATAATTGATACAGAAAGCAATGAACTGAATCCACATGCTTTTGGCCATCCTTGGTTAAAGACCCTCCTGAATCCATAATGTGCTTTTAACTAAGTACATTGGAGTGTTCTTGGTGTTTACTTTGTATGGTCCATTATTTACTAGTTTACTGGGTGTAGATTGGGGGGAGGGGTTGTCTCCACACTTGAATGGCATCATAATGTACAAAAAGTTGGCACCAACCACAATATCGACCCATCACCGGACATTACTCCCATCCATCACCCACCTTTACATCCTTTTGTCATGGATGCAGGAAATTATATCGAGATCAAATGGCCGCCGATCATTTCAATGGGGCTTGTTTTTCCTGCATATAGCATTAGACAGAGGGAAGTCAATAAAGTAAGCTTATTACCACTATTACTACCACTCAAGCGTTACAATCAATGCTCAATAAGAGGCCCAACATTTTTAGATCTGGGTATGGCTAATATCGGATCCAGCAGTCCTACCGGTGGCTAGCAGCAAACTTTGACGAAAGGCACGCCCCCCCCCCCTCTCCCTCACTAAAGTCTGAGATTGCATAGAGCACATGCTTGAGATATGCTGAACACCGGGCAGCTTTCAGGCAGCATTTCAGTTTGTTAATTAAATAAACATTGGAAATACATTTCAAGAAATATTGGGCCATCTTTCAAAAGCTTATATGGACCGCTCGCACCCCAGTCCTACTATGTTATAGCAGAGCTTCTGGGGGGGAGATGGCACAGAGTCTGTGCCGGAAACCAACAACTGCTAGGGGCGGAGGTATGCTGCGTTTTCTGTTTTGTTACCGAAATATTCTACCTAAGAAAACTAATTTGAACGTGTGGATGACGCTTTCAGAACGGGATTTTTTGCAGTGGCCAGTGCTCTTTTTTTTTAACAGTACAGTACTAACAGTACAGTTTAGTACTGCTGGCCTAGTTTGTGTTCGCCAATTATGCGATTACAGATCCCCGCCTCTAGGAACATGTTTGTTGAAACAAATATGAAACAAAGGAAAGTGAAACGCCCCGTTCCCCCAAATTTGAGCTTGTCTGCCATCAGACTTTAGATATTAATCTAAAGTCTGCTTTGTGAGACTGGGGAATGGCATATCAAAAGTGCAGTGCGCAAACAGCTTATTATTATTATAGTTATTCCGCTAAACATTAGCACAGCATGGCCTAAAGGATGCGTCTGAACAGATGGAGAATAAAACTCCACAAACTACCCTGCATTACTGTCTCCCCATTTTCTTCTCCCTCCCTTTAACTCTGGTTCTAATCTCTTCCAACAACATAAGGTAACGTGGTAAGCACCTGCCTTGACAACGCTTCAGGAAGGGATTCTGTCTAGACGAAGACCTGTCTTTAGTCCATCTAGACCGAATGTGGCGCACACTACCTTCAAAGGTGGTTTTGAAAACAGTTGTTAACTACTGGAGAAAACATATTGCTGAGATACTAAACTCTTTTGTTAACAGGGCTAATGTTTTCTTTTACCTCTTGAAGGAACAACCCAAAATTCCCAGACATCTAGACTTGCAACCAAGTGAACTTCCCTTTGGGAGCTTCTCGGTTACATAGTCTGTTAGTGGCAGCCAAAACATTTTTATGAACCGTGTCTTGAACTAGGTTATTACCGAACATGGTTAAGCCTTCCAGACTTGACCCATGATCAGCAAGACTAAGCTAAGCCCCATTTAACGTCAGACCTTTCGAGGTCTAGTCAGAAAGCATTAGGAAAGCACATGCAAGGGAGGAAAAAACTAATTTGCTTGGAGGCCTACAACCCAGTAGGAAACTAGCCAGGAAGGCAATAGCAAGGACTCAGCATCCTTCTTTTGGTGTAGCTATGATGGACTGTTGTCACTGAGGAAACACTGGAAACCTGTGAAAAGCCTTTGCAGCTCACCAGAAAGAGATAGTATCACCAAAACTTGACCTTTCAAAACCAACTTAATCATTGCTCAAAATCAACTCAATCAACCAGCTTGGGTTAGCAAAATATGTGAAATATTCCTATTTATTTTGTATTTATTACCATGGCTTTCGTTAGACCTATTTTTTACCAGGATAATGGTCTTCCAGTGTCCTCCAATACACTTTGGATTGATGTCCTGTAATATGAGATAGATATCCTGTCCCTTGATGTTGCCAGCAGAAAACTCTGCAACCTCAAGATTTAGAGCACCTCAGCGTCCGAGACCCATTCTACTCTGATGGACAGGTGTCCGGCACATGCCAAGATAACGAGTGACTGATGTTCCCCAGCCTGGAGTCTAAAAGTACCAAAGAGAAGGTAAGAAACCTCCTTTTGAAACAACTGGAAGTTCAGCCTACCACCGCTTCAGTAACAGCAGGGCGCCGGCCCTTGTTGTTTTATTCCTTGGCAACCAGAGCAACAGGTAGGCCTGCTGGTGACTTCATAGGTTAAAGTCTGTAACAAAGTCTGTTAAAAATGATTTCCAAATCGATATACTTCATATATATATCTCTTGATCACATGGTTATTGTTGTCCTCATGTTGTTGTTGTAGTGAAGATGTCCTTTCTTTCTAAGTGTCTGTCGGTGACAGATGCCCAAACACGCAGGCCGAGACAGAAGGTGTTTTTCTCTCTGATCTAATCAAATAATAACTGCTTAACTTGTTCCCTTCATTTATCCAGAGGAGTTAAACACTCATGCGTGATGTGGTTTCCATGGCGACAGATCGTGAAACACACACACGCACGCACATGCGCACACACACGTACTTTAATGGTTTGCTATTTTTGGAGTTGTCACAACACACACACAACCTCACACAACACACAATTCCATATGCGTTTGGACCATTTTTTTACCGGACTGTAAATCGAGTCAACTTACCCACTCACTCCTGGCATGAATCTGCGTCTCTTGGCACTGCTTCTTCTCTGTTAAGTGTCCGTGTGTGTGTGTGTGTGTGTGTGTGTATGTTTGTGATCTTGTCTCAAAAGCCTGACACGGAAGTGAAAATAATACATTCTCATATTGAGGAGACCGAGACCCTAAGTGTTGGCAATGTAAGCACCGCAAGGTCTCTCCTGTGGAATATGGATTAGCTTTCTCTGTTTCTCTTTTGAGAGAGAACCCCTGTTTACAGCTAATCTAATAAGGGGCCTTGCTGGGGTATCTTTACACAGCACCAATCTGCTTGTCCTTGGCGTTGACTTATCCTCCTCTGTCGCTTCTGTTGTATCCCACTGCAATATTTGTAACTCAGTGAGGGTAGCAGTAGAGGGTGGGGGCTGGGGGTGCTGGGGTTTTTAAACAGCATTTTGGGCATATTAATGACTGACCCTGAAAGCTCCTTGTGGAAGGTTTGTGAGTCAAAGTACACAGGCTTTGGACAACGTCCCACCCGTAACTAAATGACAGCTATTACGAGGGGGGGGAGATTTATTAACTATTAAATATAACTGAATGGCTTAGCAGCATGTATCTACCTGTACCTTCACTGATAATGGGATCATCTAGAAAAATGCTCATAAAAAAACTATTTGGGTGAAAAATATTAAAACATTTTACAATCCCTGACTTGTCAAATTCCTGAGAACAGATTCTCCTTTGCAATAATGGCCTGGCCATGGGGCGAAACCCAGCAAAAACACAGAAATACTATAATATTGGACAAAGAGGGATTTAAAAAACTGTTCACAACAGACATTATTTAATCACCAGCTGTAGCAGGAGTCTGTGAAAATGTCCATGATCATAGACTTCCAAACATGAATGGATACAAGCTTGTGTCAATGTTTTTTGCAACTCATCCTGAGGCTGCTGCATACTGAATGTGTTTACATGTAGTTGCTACAAATATGCCTTCAAGAGAAGACATGAAATGGCTTTTTGACTTCTGTAACAAGGTAAGAAAAGGAAGAAGGTATGGAAGAAACAGAAATGTGGTTTGATGCTTGGGGATGGATTGGACTGTGCCAAAGTCACAAAACAGGTTTGAGATCAACCTTTCGTCATCTGCTGTGGCGGAATTCACACTTATTTGATTTGAATGCCAAGTAACTAACTTTTTTGGCATACTATATTGGTGAATAGATCGGTGATGCAACTGTGGAACTAAGCTACCAGAAAGTCCGGTTTAATTTCATGGTGACTTTAAGGTGATGCTAGAATATCATTCCAAAATGTGTTATATGCTTCTAGACAATAGTGCTCCATTTCAAAATGACTTTCATGAATTGTAAATTTGGTCCATAGCACAGAAATGGATCGTTCAGTGTCCATGATTTGTTACACTGTTGACAGATTCCAGGAACATTTCTGCTGAGAATAGTAAAGGTCTCTCCTTCAAATTCCCGGGACTACTTGGGAAACTGAGATAGGCTAGAGGAAAACCACAAAAAACCACAAATACAATACAATGCATCTAGTTTACACCTACGGTTGCACCAGGAAATCGTCGTTTGTTCATGCCGATATCACATTTACGTGTTTGCGTGTGTAATACAAGCAGTGCACAGTAAATGCAAGCAACACTTTATGGTCACATATGTAAATTAATGTTATACAAAAGCGTATGCTTACACACACTCACACACACAGCTATCTGTCTGTAAAGGTGGCTTGCGATCAATTCAAATGGCAGTTCTTCACAGGAACCCTCGACGAGCAGATAGGAACAAAACACACAACTTCAATCAGCCATATCAAACAGCAGCTGGCACTAATGGTTAACGGCTGATGTTGGGCGATTAGAGAGAAAGAGAGCGGGAGAGAGAGAGAGAGAGAGAGAGAGAGGCCTGTTGAGCACAGGCCAAATGGAGCAGTGCAATAATTACAAGCTTTAATGTCTGAAAAATGGACCCCGACTCCACACTCTACTAAACGCCCCAACACTATCTCGCTTCCTCGCCCCCTTTCCCTGTCACCACCACCATCTTCTAGAAAAACAAAGGAGAACCTTTTTGCTTGGTCAGTTGATCTCTCTCTCTCTCCCCCTCTCCCCCTCTCCCTCTCTCCCTCTCTCCCTCTGAACCGCATGGTACTCACAATGTCCATTGCAGGCTGACTTCTCAGTGATTCAGTATTCACTCCAACACCAAAGTGACTAAAAGAGCCAGTTTTAGTTCTCATACTTTACTGCTATACTTAAACACCTGTTGCTTGTCGGTTAACAGCGATCTATGGACGACACTTTTTGCGACATTGCGGTGTTAATCGACTTGGTTTAATTAATTGGTGGTGCCTTACACAGTTACTTTGTATATATCAGCACAGGAACCAGCCTTAATGTCTAAAGCCACATTGACTCCAAGATAAGACAAAATAGTACTTTAATATTCCCAGACGGGAAATTCGGGTGTCGCAGCAAAAAGTAAAGGACCGTAATGAGAATGAAGAAGAGATTAACCAAAAAACCTGCAGAAAATATGTCTATAGAAATATAGATGCAAGATCGAATGCCAGCACACAAAATCCCAAGGAACCCCAAGGAATCCTCATCCCTCTGCAGACTGCACTGATCTGTCGTATGGATTCACACTATGAAATCCTGATGGTTGCTTTGATATGTCGGGGTCAAGCATGTCAAAATTCAGATGGTATGACATTTCTGATAGGACTTTTTTGAGTTTTTCATGTTGCCGAGGGGAAACACACAAGAGCTCTAGCACTGGAGCTCCACTCCGCTGGGATAGCAACAGCTCCCACTGCACGGAGCCATTCTGACGCTGGTCATGTATCAGCCATTATCATCGGTATAATAGGATGACATACACAGACAGTATACACAGTACATACATGCACAGGCACGTTAACACACACGCTACTCCTATGTTAAAAAAAACTCATCCTGGAATGAAATATTCTTATTGTTAAGAATAGATGCAGTTTCCCAGCTTGCAT
>OOFG01023467.1:7676-17891 GCA_900323295.1 Molva molva
TCATTTTTGATTGGATTAGATGATCTGACGTGACCCGTGATCATGACCCATTTGTAATGGATTTAGTCCCTACTCGGGGAACCAAAGTAAACTAAAGTTTATAACCTAAACGTTATGTTATCAATCCAACCGATCAGCACATCTGCTGACTCCACACTCGCCTGAGAGAGGCTAAGGTGAACCGTGACGGGAAGGGGCTGCAAATTGATTGTTATCTGGTGCAATTAGTTGTAATGAATTCTACTCTCGTCCCTGCACTATATTGACCCGATGATGGGTGCCCCTTTTCTGGCCACTGTCCCGAGTGCAAATGGAGGGTTGATTGTCAAGTGACCTGAAGTGGTGAAGGTCACAGACAGGTCAAAGACGCCGGCCTCTGACCAACAAGCACCGACACGTGCCTTGTCATGTCCCCAGTGTGACAACTGACATCTGGACATAAAGGGGACACACAGTGGCTGACGCACATGCGCACATGCACACAGACACACACAAACTCCCAGCAATGGAATTCAAAAAAATTCTGGGGTGGGAAATAACCTGTACTGTGTCCCATCAAACACTGATTACACGTCACCATGCCAACCGCCTGTCTGTCTCACCAGCCGGTCTGGACTCCCTTTCCTCTTCTCCTCACCTCTTCCTTCCTCAGATGAATGACGACTAGAAATCCAATCACAGCCGCTCTGATTCCATTGATGTTCGCTTGTGTGGCCTGTCTGTTTGTAGTTGTGGTGTGTGTGTGTGTCTGTGTGCTTGCATGTGTGTTTGTATGTGTATTTGAGTCTGTATGTGTTTGTTTGCCTGCGCACACACACGTGGTTCTCTGTTATGTTTAGGCTGTCCTTGTTTTAGTTAGAAAGTCAAATTCTTGGCCTTTTGTCCGATGTCCAGTGGTCCACGCGGAATGGGTAAATAGTGCCTTTGAACGCTAATTGCTTTGCACCAAAGATTTAACAGGATGTATTCTAGCAAAATAAATGGAAGAAACACAGCTTGCTAAGCCTTTATAGGCTCAAATCGGTTCTCCTGTTTGTTTTGCAGAAAGCACGTAACACCACCAACAAGGAAAATACCATGGCCAAAGAGCATTCATATTTTCGAGGCTGAAAAATGAATGTTCACGTTATGAAGACACATCCATTTAGCAATATTTAAGCATATGTAGCCTCTGATACTTAACAGAGCCCAGGAAATATTGGGGGCAAAGGGACAACACAAGATTGCACTTAAAGCTTAAAGCACCATTCATTATTCTCTTGAGCTTGGAAGCTAACGCGAGTGCAAAGTGTTCTGACATTACATTGTTATTTTGCGGGCCACAGTCTTCCCATCAAATGTATGAATGAAGAAGTACTCCCTTTATTGAGGAGCCGGTATAAGATTACAGGCGCAACATAGCAAGGTTTGTTTAAAGCTCCACTACCTAACTTTTGTTAATACCATGTTTGGTCAGTAGATGGCGAACTAGGATGTAAACATCATCCCTGATCTTCTCTCCCCTCACACAATGGATCTCACTTGTCTTTCATGCCACTATCACATACACTAAACCAAAAGATAACAAATATGAATTAGACATTGTGAACCACATTGTTTCAGTTCATTTCTTCAGTTTAAGATTGTTTTTGACATTTCTTAGACTTCCGGAGAATATAACCTTTTAACAATAGCCAAAATAAATACATGGCAATTGTGCTACCTCCTGATTTTACAATATTCAATTGTAAAGGTAACTAATTAGGTAAGCCTAGCTGTAGTCGTTTTATTCTAAACACTTAGACTGTTCCCCTGTAGGTCAAAATAGCCGACTATAATTAATTATAACAGTCAATCATTTTATAGTCAGTAAATTTCAATATGAGACTCAATATAAAATATGTCTAAATGGTCCCAGTTTGGCCAATATTGTTGAGTATTCATTTGTATTGCAGAGCTATATTCAGAGGAGCTTTTTCATAGGCAGCCATAATGTCTTCGTCGATTTGTAGGCCACACACGTCACACTTCTGTCCCGTGTTTTCCGTGTTTGTCGTATTGGATGTATGAATTTCACCAAGTACTCAAGCATGTGTCCTCCTTAAAAAATGTTATGTTTTCTTTATCTCTTCTTGTCACATTGTATCTCCTGGACAAAGAACAAGATTCTTTGCCTTTACTGAAGGGAGACACTGGTCGCCTCGATCCGGAGTCTGCTGTTGTTTTTTGAAAGATGTACTGCCGGCGAGACCTGAGATCAAGAGAGAATCATTGTTGTTCCGTTGTGTATCGGACATTTGCAAAGATTAGCAATAGTTTCCGGAGCTACTCTCATGGGCCCACCATGACCCATTCAACTGTGTTCCTTTCTCCCTAAAAGGACTACATACAATGCCATGTTTATATCTATTTTGCCCAGGACCTTCATAAAAGCTACCACTACAAGCAGGGTTTAATTAAAGCTTAACAGTGGCGGTGCACTATTCTGACAAATGTTTTTGTCTCGTAACATGTATGAGGAAACGGATCAGACCAGCGAAGACATCATTTGGTGTGGCCATTTTATCACCAGGCGCAGCTGTGAGCGGGGAACGAGAGAGAAGTACATATATGTAATCACACAGCCCAGCGAAGGATGAATGGAAGGGAACATTGAATGTGACTTCTTCCTTTATCTCCGATTTTTTTCCTTTATCTCTTACTCTCTCTCTCCTTTAACCGACTTTGGGGTTCTCATGGTACCTCTCCAGGGAGTAACACAGTGAGTGTTTGTGCACCATGTCTTGAGCATGTATTTTGTAAGGATCAGATGATGCCATTAAGAAAAATCCAATTCCTCTTCTGAGCCAGAGATTGCAAGTAGAAGGAGAAAAAGAAGGGTTCACTGTTTGGTTGGTCATAGTAGTAGTTGAGGAATGTACCACTGTATAAAGAATTATCAAAAAATGTGTGTGGAAAGTAATGCTATGTGTCATCTATAACATTACATAGTGCATGCAGGATTATAACCATATGTTATTGCTGCACTGGGGAAAACAAAGCATTCATAACCATCCTCCTGTAGGTCAAGCAGAGAGATCACATGCTTTAAGGATATCGCTGACATCATGAGTCTTGTAATTGGCCAAGATGAATATTTGAATAAGTGAATATATCTGAAGCGGAAAATAAATGGAGGAGGTTCAGCAGAAACTAACTTCAGCTTTTACAGGAAATCACCAAAGATTCCTTGTTAGCTTATTGTTGCGCTAAGCTGCATAGCTGCTGTGTCTCCAGGCTAGCCAATGAAAACTAAGTGTTTGAAGGGATTTTCTGGGATTTAGCTTTATTTTAAATCAGACTAGAATATTTGTGCGTGTGTGTGTGTATGAATAAATAAGCTGATTTGCATGGGGATTATGGTCCTCTCATCAATTAGAAAAGCAAACCACTTCATTGGCATTTTCTAGAAAATATCTATTAGGCCCAGTCTGTTTAATTGAATAACTTGTTCGTGTTTTCATTAGGCATGGAAGCGATGAGCCTGAGTATCGCCCCGTGTGTGTGCATTTGGGGTATAGGCCCAGCCTCTCGTTTCTGACATTTTTCTTAATTTACATGTGTTTGTGGGTGAATTAATACTAAAATATCCTCTGATTTAATCTGCATCACATCAGTTGATATGATTCCCCCAGCCCCCAGTTTTCTTGTGTCTCTTTGATACTCTTGTCCGAGTGATCTGTACTTTGTAGAGATCCTTACTTGAGACCATTATGACTGGACGCCTGGCCACCCCACCTGAAAGCTACCAGCTAAGTGATTGTAATTCAACTGTTATGCTACTACTATATCTGCCAATTACAGCACCAATTGCACTCCTAACCATCCCTGAAAGGCGGGATCCTCTTTGTGTGTTGGTTCTCAAAGTTCTTTACTGGTGTGTGTGCTTGTGGAGAAGGGATTTGCTGTTTATCTCCGTCTATTCCTCACTCCCCATCTGATGTGGAGCCTGGTTTATGGTCGCTACGAATAGTAATCAAGGTGGTTATTTTAAACAACTTTTATAAAAACGTTTATGTGAGGGTCTCTAAACAATATAATTGGTTCTCTGTGCCAAAATCATCTGAGATGTATTTCGTCCTGTCTAAAAATACAGTAATGGAACATGTGCTTTAATGTTGGACCTCTGTTTAAAACCATTTTGAATGACATAGCGTGCCATCAGCTACATCGATTAAATGTCGAGGTGCATTACCTCACAACACATTTCTGTGCGGCACTGCTGTACAATAATTGGCATAACGACTATGTACTACACACTTATAGAACACATTTTTATGTTTCTGTCAGAGGGTGTGCATGTTTGGGCATATGTTTTTTGTCCTGTAAATGATGCTGCCGCTGCAGAAACCATTCTATCATTGTTGTAAATTAACGAGACATAAGTAGTGCACCCTGACATTTAATTAATTTCCAGTTGCTTTGCAACCGAATGCAATTAGGAGTGCATATCATCTAATACCATACGTTCTGGTTTAAAAACACACTAAGATGAGTATATACAAGAAAGTATATACTGACCCATTTTGGCCCTCAGCATATAAATAAATTATATTTTGTAATATTTTGTATTCTCACGTCATGCCTATACATAAACAAAAAATAATAATACAATTATTCTGTACTATTTGTTTTGTTTTTCTGTCGGTTTTAATTTGATCCGTGTTGATTTGATCTTATCCTAACTCAGTTCTGTATCTTTCAAAATGTGCAAATATATGGGAGGGCAACGCTTGCCTGATTATTTTTCCCCTAGCAGGAACAAATCAATATCAAAAAGATATTGTATTTGTTGTGTGATGACAGCAAGTAAATGCATTTCACTGAGCCTAGTAAACATCCTATGGTAATACGTCTCGCTGTTGTGAACTGTCATAGTAAGATACAAATTTCATAAAAAACAATCACATTTTTTGTCTTGGTGATCCATCTTGCTGTTGACGACAGCTTTACATTGAATTGTCTACTATTTATGCTGAATTAAATGGACTAAATTAATGCTAAATGTGGATGCACGCAAACAGACAGAGATGCACTATTCTGTCCACTTGACAACAGAGCAGAATATCTCATCTAGATTACAGTTTGCCTGTTGCAGCAACAGATCAGTGCATGGCGCTGTCTCTCCGGCTTTGCACAAAACCCTCAACACCTGGACACACTCAACACATATGCCAGAATGTTATTCATTGATTTTAGCTCCGCCTTGTATACGGTTATACCTGACAAACTGGACCGCAAACTCACTGGGTCTGGGTAATGCCACCTGGCTACTGGATTTCCTACATGCCGTTCGCTGATGGTCAAGACAGGAAACGAAAGCTTACCTACACTGACATTAAACAGGGCTGTACACATTTTTCCACGATTGTCACTCTTCACATACAAACAATAACGATATGAAATGTGCAAAACTGATAAGGTGGGGCCACAGCAACATCCTGATTTTGGACGCAAATAAAACCAAGATCTCTGGAAACACCAGAGGTCCCACACTCCTACTACCAGTGCATCACTAGAGCGTAAAAAAAATATATAGGGAACATATATGCACAGCTTCCAAGCAAGCATTCAGAATATTCCATCGCTCACCAATTGCACTTCAACTTGATTATTTCCTTTCAAATGCCTCCTCATTCATGTGAGAATGGGATCCATGGACTCACATTGTGGCTTTTGAATATTTAGGCTGCCACAAAAACATCTCTCAGATATACTCACATAACTCCACTAAATCCTTATGTCTACTTTAAAACGTTAAATGCAAATAAATGCTAAGCAATTTGAAGGCTAGTTAGCTAGTTAGTAGCATGTTAACAAACTACACTGTCGCTGGTGCAATGTAACAATGTAATGGCCTAGTACTGAGCGATGCTGTGCCCTTCAACATGGCTATTCCAACACATATGTAATGCTCAATAGCAAGCGACCTAGCCTGGATACCATAGCTAACATGCGCCACTATAATGATCAAGAGGGGCCGTATGTTGCATTCCAATGACATGGCTTGATTCATACCACAGCTGCCCGATAATGTATTACACCTCGATAGGGACATGAGCTATACCTACCCTTACAGACTCGCAATTTGTTTATTCTGATCCGGACATGGATGGAAAGTACAATGATGAATGTTACGGCTGCAAAAACCAGTAGAGAGATGGGAAAGATTTATATTATATACGACAGTAGGACTTTATATGTTATTTTAAACATTTATACCTATACACATGTTCTCATGTCTAAAGAAAGTTAGACAGTTAATTATAATGTCATTTTAAAGACATGATGTATACAAATACTAATGAAGCATGCACATTGCATGCAACTTCTAACTCATTTAGAATTTCTGGTCTTTTGTATTATTCTATTTTACACTTCCTCTCATCTCCGTCAGTTCGTCCTGCCCGTATACTTTATCTTCAGATGCCTGCGCATGGCCTTCTGTAGTTTAATAAGACAGCCTGACATATTGGACTCATTAAAATCATAGCTGAAGAAAGTTGCTCTTCCCTCTTGACATTTTACTCTACCAGCTGAGATGTGCTTCAGAAAGAGAGCAACACCTAACTCAAAAAACGAAACAATGGATGACTGATATATAAGAAGACATGTCACGGGGGTGCTGAGCCGTGGTACACTTTTTCTTTCTGTCCTACCCTTAGCTATTCCCTTGCCTAATCCATTGTATTACTGTGTCGACTCTCTCTCCATCTCTCCGAACTAATTCCTCTACAATTCTCCCCATCTGTGTTCATACTCTCTCCATTTGTCAACACTAGTTTTTGTTTTTTGAATCCACCTTCCACTCAGCCTCAAGTACACAGACTTTTCTCTAAGGGTTAGCACCCACAGCCATTACTGGAGCACCCCGTGGAAACCCGCCAACACACAAACAGCACAAACAAAATAAAGATGAGAAATATTGGCTTGGCGGAAGTTATGGTCACACGGCACTGAGTGTGGCGCTATCTGCTAAGCTAGCTTTCCTGCCTGAAGATCCTCAGCCCAACACCATCTGAAGCCAGCCCACCAAAAACACAAAACAAAATTACCTTTAACAATGAATAGGCAAGATGTATCTATAATCTATGAAAATATCATTCATAGTGTTACGTTTTGATCCCCTTGGTAAAACTCCATGACCTGGTTTGCAAGACCATTAAACGGTTATCCATTGAGTTTTTCTGTGCATGCTGATTCAAATTTATATATCATTTCGCCTTAGGATAAAGAAACAGATGGCTTTTAAACACTTCACTTGTTTTATGCCGTATCAATGTTTGTTATATAATGAAACACAATGGTCTGGTCACAGCAGACCACGATGTGCATTTACCAGAAATCACTTAACCCTAACAGCAACAGTCACTCCCCCTTCAATAGAGAGACGCATGACACACACATCTTCTGACATGTAAAAGCGACAGAGACAAGCATTTGCAGTGTCACTACTTTGTGTTATCTGCCACAAGTGCTACATATATCATCGTAGCGCATCTGCTAGCACATACAGGCGTGTGTTATGACTACTTCAACCATGCTTTCCGAACGGCGACATTGAGAGGGAGAATTCATTGAAAAGTCCTTTAAACATGTCCATCACTTTAAAATTGCGAGACTAAGCAAGTCATTTTTCTTCCACGCAGAGGGAGGACTTGCAATCCCTGCTCTCCTTCATCATAATAACAGCAACACAACTCAATTGCATGCATTTTTCAAGATTGCACCCGAGCTGGCATGCATGCTTGCGGCCGTAAACACGCCGAAAGCCTTTCTCTCTCTCTCACACATGCACAAGCACAAACACACACACACACACAGCCGTATATCTCACTGGGCGTACATCCCTACACCCATATTTCTGTTCAGTTCAGCAACTCTTGTTTGTTGTAGGTGCACTTCACTAACCCCAACACATATAACCTTTGGTTGAGATATAATAAGCACTTCAGATAATCACCAGAGGAGAAAGTAAAAGTGTGTGTAGGTAGACAGGTCATACTGGTTAGGGAGACTAGTCATACTTGTTAGGTAGACAGACAGGTCATACTGTTTAGGCAGACAGGTCATACTAGTGAGGTAGACAGGTCATACTCGTTAGGTAGACAGGAAGGTCATACTGGTTAGGGAGACAGGTCATACTGGGGAGGTGCACAGACAGGTCATACTGGTTAGGGAGGCAGGTCACACTTGTCTCCATCACCCTCTCTCTGTACACATACAGGTACCATGAAATGGTAACACAGATGCATGCTAAGCAACTCAAACAAACGGCCTGTCTTCCTCTGCTTTCCTTTCCTTTTTCATTCCCTTGTCACTAGTTTTTTCCGTGACCTTTTCCGTGACATACATTTTAGAGACCATAGCAGAGTGCTGCTGAGAAAGGGCTTTCTCTCATCAACACGACCATGGGTAATACAGTTAATAAAAAAAAAGATGCACTCAGCTATCATTAAAGGCATCTGGTACAACATCAGTCAATCAAGCAACCACAGACATACAACAATGTTGGACTCTTGGCTGGAAAAGAAGCGTTCAAAATAATTTGTCTTTGACGGCCAGAGCTAATTTGGGAGTTAATTCAGCTAATTTAATTTTGATCAACAGTTTTATTCAAACCCTCTTTTTTTCAGTAGGACGTGTAATTACTACCCCTGCGGATTGTTGTTTAATTTTGTATCATGGAGGGTTTAATGGAGGTTTAATAATGAATGAAATAGCGAAGTAGTTAATTATACAGCAGCCCTGTTGATGGTTCACAAGGTCTGCCGGGGATGCTGGTCTGATGGTGGTGTATCGGTTTGTGTATTCAAATTTCTCATTCCTAATCCAAAAATATTGTGCAGGTTTACCAGTACGGTTAGGTTTATCTCTGGGTCACTTCCAACACCTCCAGACAGGAAGTACACAATACAGATGTCCAGGATGATAGCGGAAAATCCACGATTCCAAGATCCTTCTAGCATTGAAACCATTTCTTTCTCCCTCTCTCTCCACACTTTTTCTATCCCCATTTGTTTTGTGAGTAAGGAGTTCCATTTGGGTGGAACAAGGTTAAATGGAAGGGAAAAAAACTAAATCAAATGTAATGGATATCTGGCTCAGAGGTCTTGTTACAGCACTCACCCTTTTGTTTTATCGCTCCGCTTTTCTGCCGTTCCTCCTCGTATACCGCGAAAAATGGCTACCTCTCTCCTCCAGGCTGGAAAGAAGCAAAGTATTGCTCTCTTCCCAAGCCACTGTGCCTCTGGACATGTGGACATATCCCGCAGGTTCAGGAACTGTTCTTTTATCATGTTTGTTTGTTTCTTTGCTAAGGCTTGCACTAATCTCACATTTCGATTCTTCAGCTTTGTTTCCAGGCATATATCTCTCCAGTCCCAACACAACATTGATGGGTGATTAAACACCTGATTGATTGTTATCTTAATTAAGCTAAATGGCTAATGGTAATGTTATTTACCACGTGTGCATGTCATTGCAATTAAAAGACACAAATGGGACATTACATCGACATTATAAAATACCCCTTATTCACATATGTCAATCACTTTCAACAACTGCCTTCACTACCCTCTGGAAAACAAAAACATCTGTATAATGTGTGTGTGAATGTTTAAGTGTGTGTGGTGGACTCAGCAGCAGGACTCAAAGAGTGGTGTTGTAGCTCATATCCCATGACCCTGGTCTCCTTTGTTCCTCTTTCTCATTAGCTCTGCTGGGACGAGACAGGATCTCCTGGTTTTCCTAATCCTGACCAATCCTATATAACCGGGTGCTTATATAACTCTGATGAGCCGCACACACTCGCACGCGTGCACACACACGTGCAGGCGCACACATACACATACATACTCACGTGCACACACACACACACGTGCAGAGACACGCTCACGCATACACACAAACACACACGCACACGAACACACACCCATGAGCACGCGCGCACTCTCTCTCACAAACATACACATAAACGCACACACACACACACACACAGTGCATTTCTGTTCATCGCTAGGTTGAGCTGTTGCGAGTGTCCCGATGCAGTACCACCACATCGAAACATTTGATTCCATTTTAATCAAAACTTCCATAAGTAGCTCAGGTTGGATTTTATTTTTAACCCTTATCTTACTTAGCCAGCTGACTCGTCGTATGACCTCATTCAGGGCTGTGCCTCTGGCAGCTCTTGCA
>OOFG01023560.1:2508-15350 GCA_900323295.1 Molva molva
GGGGGGGGGGGGTGGTGCAGGACTGACAGAACCTCAGGACTTCAAGCTGAGCACTCAGTGCTTCCAAGTGACAGAATGCATCTCTCGCTCCTTGGTCAGCGATACATTTGGCTGACATTTTGCTAGGCCACCGTCGGGGTGATCCTTGATGAATACTGCGGCGGGCACAAAGACAGACGGGTGGAATCCCCCCGCCTCCAGCATGCCTTTTTTTGGAACATCCCTGCTCAGTTGGTCAATGACGTCACTGTGCCACTGCCTCACATTCCAGCTGGCTCTCGCAACACAATGTGAGAGTGCCCTCTCTTGGTCAAATCATGCCACTGTCAATGTCATGAAAATGCAGGGCCAACAGACAAACAAACAAACTTAATAAATAACCAATAACACTCCAGCCTATTTGAGGGAATAATGGACTTCAAAAGGAAAACTTTGTACTTTTAGTTTAAAAGCAAAACTAGCATACTCAAAGCTCTTACTAACTTCCACAGTCTACTGTGAATTAGAATTCTGTTTGTTCGATTTTTGTTGAATGCATTGAGGAGCCTGGCATTCTTGTGTCAGTGTGCTGTCCATAAATGATTACACTGTTCAGCAGCATTGAGTGGGCGCGTCTAATCCCGTCTTGTTATACTCTCGCTGCAGGGCTTGTGTTTGGCTTCAACGTAGGCTTCAGTCGGGCAAAACAGCCGCATTCTGAACACTCTCAGAGCATTCTGTAAGCAGATTTACCAAAGGCAGATTCATGTCACTGTTCCCTTTTTCTAAACCATTTTAAACCATTGGAAAAAAAGAAGTGGAATTGCTTGGTCGATGATGTATGCTAAAAATGTTTATTGCTACTGACCACAAGACAAAAGAGGAAGTACTTAAAATAAATTTCCATTTTACCAATAGTGACCCATGCAGACAGACAGAGACAGACAGACAGGCAGACAGACCAACCCAGAGATGAAACAGTTGATGAAGTCTCTGAGGTTTAATTTGACAGGATTACACGTTACGGTTTGTTCTGCTGAGCCAGAGGCCTCGAAGGTCATTGCCTCTGGGGGAGTGCATCGGCTTAACGCCTGAAATGTGAATGCAATTATATTAAAAAACAAGTTACGCAAGATATGGTCTGAAACTACTTTTACACAACATAAGTGGCATCTCATAAATGTTGTCTGTGAAATGCTGTAGATCAAATTGGAAGTAAGAAAGGAGCATATTGGCCCTTGTCTGATTGTATATACGGTGGATGTTTAAGCACATGACCAGCACTGATCAATTGGACACGTTTGTGGCCCCAGGTATGTCCACTAAGCACTCTGTCCTCACTGCCCTTGGGACAGGGACATGGCCTGAGCATGTGAGAGGATGTGACTCAGGAAAAAATTGTATTCCCCGTCACCAGTTGGGTTACTCAAATACACACACACACACACAACCCTCTCACGCGCACGCACGTGCACACACACAGGCCCTCCAGATGAATAAAATATATTAACTGAACTAACGGAAGTTTCTTATCTTGAAGCACAATGTATTAAAACCATGATACAGGGGATTACCCTTAACCTTAGAGGGTTAATTCCGAAAGGTTTGGGTGGTCTGTCACTTACCTTTTGTACCTTTGGATTGTGGATTGACTTTTGAAATCAGTAAGGGGTGGGACTAAATGAACAAAGCTTTAACCTTGAGATTGAGCCAAACTTTAAGAGCCTTTTTAGAAGAGAACAGTGTAAAAACAATGTTCTCTAAAAAGCAATGTACTCTGTAAATCACAACCGAGAACATTCTGCAGAACGACAGATTCACTGCAGAATCTTTCCACAGGAAGCGCAACGCATGTCTTCCCACATGGTGTGTGGTTGCGAGGCTGCCGTATACTTAGTGGAACAGAAGTGAAACTGGGAATGCAAAGGGTTGCGAGGCTAATGAAACCTGGGTGTCAGTTTAACTGGGTTTTAGTGACGCCATAGCACCTCTCAAACAAAGGGTCCTCTCCATTTCACTCTTGTTTGTTCGACCATGCACTGCAATTTACCCTTTGTGTGTGTGTGTGTCACGAGTTTTAACAGCACCTGTAATCCACCATCAACCATCAACAAATCTCATTTCGAATAAGTCTATGGAAGAGGAACCGTGTGTGATTTTGTAGCCGCATGAGATCATCCAGATATTCAAGATTGGGTTTCGCGATGAATATCAGTCTGGCCTTGGCTGGGCAGCAATTGATTTCGAAATATGGCCAATTTCCAATTATATTACGTATTTCAAAAAACTCCAGCCAATTAGATTAAATAAATAAGTAACACTCTTGCTCTCTTAGCTCTTGACGAATTATACTCCTCTGAGAAAATCCTCCCGCACGATTTCTGTTAATCTTTTAACATTGTTATTCAGTCTGTTTCGGATAAAACAGTTTTGACTGCCACATAGATTGCTACAATTGCATTTGGCACCGCCATTGTTTTTTTTAATTCGGCAGACTGCAGCGCTCCTTGTTCGTCTTGAACTGAAACTCCCTCCCCCGAGTACTGATTGGTCCTATCATTCAAACATTTATGGAAGAGGCCTTCCACTGGCTCGAGGCTCGGATCTGCAGAAAGACACAGAATGGGAACTTGCGAGGGTTTTTTTTAACCAGGAGGGTTTTACAAGGCTAGGGATTTTGTGGCAGCTGTAAAGAAGCTCCAAACTACGTCAGTGAGCATAGGAAAGACTCTGTTGGACCCCCTGGGAGGAATACCGCACCGAGGATAAACAGACAACACTTCCAGGTGATGTCGAGTTGGCCCAAAGGACTAATAACAACTTGTTTTGTACCAAGTTATGTACCACTCAAGGTGTTTTAGTATTTAAGATTGACGAGTGGTGAAACGGCCACCCTTAAGTCTCGGTTCTGGAAGGTTCTTTTCACGGATCTCCATGAGAATATTCTTCTTTGTGAAAGTTATTATATATAAAGATTTAAGGGCATTACTTGTCAGTATTTTAAGAATTTGATTTAATAATATCATGGTTTTACAACTTTTTTAATTACAGGATCTCAGTCATATGTAATCATGTAATCATTTATTACATATGTATTAGCAACAAAATAGTGTAATAACAAATCATTTAGTTTAAGAGTCTTTTTTTATCTAAACTGAAATCACACTGTGTGGCTGTGTGTGTGTGTGTGTGTGTGTGTGTGTGTGTGTGTGTGTGTGTGTCTTCAATTACAACTCAAGTTTGTGTCATTTGTCTTTCGCAGTCCCTGCTCATTTGGCCTTTCATTAAACAGCCAAAGCAGAGGCCACAGGTCCTCAGGAACTCAATCTTGTTGTCAGGTGACTGTGCTTTGATTTCAACCAAAGCTTCTGCCTTTGCTCTTTATTATGCTGTATTTAAAGTTTGTTGGTTAAGTCTTCGTGCAAGGTGGTCCTGGATCTTTGACATCATGCAAGGTCATGCAGCTCCTGCATGACCTTGGCCTGTCTCCTCATGAAAGTCACAAGATCTAGCTCTATGTTTGGTTCTCTGTAACACATCAAACACTTGTTGATCTCCATCCCTCCCTTAGCTTATATGGAAGCTTGGATGTAATTACTTGATATTGGAGGCCAAGTCTAGCTCTTCCATGTATTCCAGATCATGCATCACATTGTAACAGACCTTGAAGATAAAGTGCATAACTGTACAGAGCTTTCATCATTGGCGTTAGATTCCATTCAGAGCCTTTTTCATAAAAGTGTTGGTGAATTATGACTCGAAGAAAGAGTTTCTTTATCATGGGAAATTTGTTCAAGACAGCCATGTCGAGACCCGGCTCAAGATACTCTGTGATTTTAGTGTCAGTATGCGGTACGCAGCTTCCCAGCAAGAAGTAGGAAATAGGAACAGTGCGAATGCGTCAAGGATTTTAACAGTAACGGATGCTTATTTAAAAAACGTAACTAAATAACTGATTGCTTGAATTGCAAAACTAACGTGTTAAGTTATTAGTTACAACAAAAAGTAATCTGAGTACGCGTTACTTTGTAACGCATCACCTCCAACACTGGTCACAGCCACTGGTTGGGGTTGGCTTTCAGCGTGTTTCCATCGTTCCACCTCATTATGAAATTGAGCAAAAGCTTCCATCTTTGCCTCATACCAGTCATACCAGTTATTTCATTGTCCTTTAATTCTTAAGGTTACAACATTTGTACAGCTTCATGTGCATCTTTAAATTAATTAAAATGTATTTAAATGTTTCAACAGTGTGATCCGCAATTTAAATTTAATTCCACCGGTGTGATTTATTTCAATGATCACCAAAGGTCGTTTATGATCGTTAATTAGACAACGCTGTCTTTTTCGTTCCAAGTTCTCAAACATAAGCACACTTGCCCTTTGCTTGACAGCACCAATTGGATCGAGCGGATATCAGTTAATTCATAAATTCTCAGTGGTATCACGGAATCCTTCAAAGCAAACTGTCCTCGCGACTGACCACTATCCTGGTTAGAGAGAAGGTTCTTTCAGAAATGCACTGCAGCCACAATTCACCTGATGAGATCTTATAGCCTTCAGCCTCAAGTTCGGAAACCAAAAGGATGCTTCTTCTTTCAAGCATCTGCAAACTAATACACAAGTATTCCTTTTAATTCTTACTCTTTTAGTGAGGCATTTGTGGGATAATGGTGTGTTAGTGGTGCAAGAGGTGCGGTCAAAAAACAATACCTCTCCCATGTCTAACCTAGGACATTCCCGCTGTCAACCTGACTTCCTCCATAAATAAGTTCCTATCCCATAATACCAGCCCAGGTCACAACGGATCCTAAAATCACAGATAAACAAATACCTTCACAAAAGCCTTTTAACTTATAATGCTCTGTGTAATATAACTCTATATAGATATAACATTTTTTAATTTGGCTCCAACACTAATAGATTAACTCATCTTGGAAACCTACCTAGACTCATTACTGAATTGAATGTAATAAAAGTAATAAGAATTACCTTGGAAAAGCATTGGTTTGAAAGTTTACGCCAGTTATGCAGGCAAATCAAAACATCAAACTGATTATATTATGCCTATGTTTTAGCCCCCCAGAAAATAAAAATAAAACTTAAGACAAGATAAGTGATTGTAGGAAAACCCCTGGCTTCCGAGCTGACCATAACTTCTAGCTTAAAATAGTGCCTGCTATTTAAAGCTATAAAATAACCCTGCTGTCTGGCCAGACACATTGAAGGCTGCAGGAGGTCAACTGCAGTAGAACAACACCCGGTTAATTAAAACAGTAAAATTAAAACATACATCTTCAAGATGTATCTTCATATATCTTAACTGTCCCTGAGTGTGGAAGAGATTTGTCAGGGCCATTACTGGTGGAGCCATACATACTCCATATCTAAAATTAAATGTATCAGTGTATTAAGCAGAAAAGGTTAAAAAAAAGTGCTGATTCAATAGACTGTTAGGTTTGGATAAGTAGGGTTTGGATCACTGAGGTTCTACTGTAAAAATACAAAGGCTGCTTTGCTACAGTTGCTTTAAGGGACTATGCTCAGACACATCGCCTTGCTGGCATGGGTGGACACTGACACCCAGCTCGGACTAGAAGAAGGGGAGACCTGGACTAGGACCCTCAGTAACATGATATGGGAAACAGAAAAGCGAGGAAAGGCAAGAGAGATAAATGCTGTAATGAAAATTGAAATTATTTTGTTATTTTGAAGTATAGCAAGTATTTGTGTGCCCCTTATGTGCCGTGAATCAAATAAGGGTGCTTTAAAAGATAACATGCAACACTTAAACACCCTTTTTACCTTTGATATTTTGCATATGCAATTTCACACCAATGTGGCAGAGTTTCAGACCTTTACTGTGATTGGCCTTCTTGATAATGAGCCTGAAAAAGACTGAAGTTCTAAGTCTACTGAAAATAAATGTTATGTACAGTCAGTATGCTGCTTTGATTGAGGTTAAGGTGCTCTGTGACACATTGTATATGTGATGACACTTGTAATGTGTCATGTGGTTTTATGCCATCTACCACTAAGTGGTCTAACCTAGAGGTGTATCCTGAGAATATACAATAAGCATATCACACAAGGCATATTAAAGGGTTCTGAGTGGTATCGGTTGTTGAAAGGTGAAACATCTCCAAGGTAGAGACCACAAATGGTAAACTAAGCATGATGTCTTCACTTTTTACTTCCTGGCCTATGCACTTTACATCAATTTACTAAATGCATGGGATGACAATCAATGCCTAAGAGAAATATGGAATATATCAAACGAAAATAAAAAAAATCATTTAAAAAAATGGCTTGCATACTTAGGTCAATAGTAGACCCGTAAGGACTAGTTATCATCTAACAATCAAAGCATTTTCTTGTTTTAGGTAACCGACACACACACATCAAACCAGAAACACACTCACACACAAACATTTGTGTGTGGTATTTTTGCTTACGGCAAGCGTTCATGTGCCAGAAGCCCTGATAGAACAACAACAACCGGTTCTTGACAGGATTGAGCGCCACAATGGCTAGCTTAGACGAGCAGACATGAATCATCCACAGTACTGTTTATCAGCTGTGTGGTTCGGAAAGGACCTCAGTGTGATGGCCATACCGCTACCACACTTTGCTTCATTACAAAGCCTTTAATGTTGATAACACTCAGCGCAGAAGAGCTTAATCCATGCTGGTAGGAAGTTAAAATCCGGCTAGACTAATGCTTTGGCTTAGCTCAAAGCGAAATTCTATGACATTTGCCCAGGAAATAAAAATATTTCTATCTATCTATATCTATTATACATTATTTCTTAATTTACTCTTTTATTATTTTTTACAGACATAGACACCAATCAACCCTTAAAAACCTAAGATACCTTTACAGCATCATTTTTAGAAATAGATACAAATTAAACATAAATTTCATAACAAAAAAACTGTATATTTACTGTACCATATTCTTGCATGTATGTATTCATAAAGATTGCTGTTCACAAAATATGGAATTTGTCTTTAGCTTTGGATGAGGATGCCTGTGACCTTTGACTCTCTCTCATCTTTGCTCACCTTCAGTCCATCGCTGGGAAGTCGATAACCAAACCGGGCAGGCAGGTCATCAAAGTTCCCTGTCTTGTTGTCGAATGAGTACTGAAATAAAAGTAAATCTGAAATTATTTCTGTTATTATTTTCTTGGATGAAAGAAAGACTGGACTGGACTGGATCATATATCCAAGGTTCATCCTGAGGTTCATATTGAAATCCATGGTAACATGGGGTATGATATTGGACTGCAACTAGATTAACTATTTTTTCTTTACAATCCTGTGAAAAAAGGTACTCAGATAGTTCGCACAAATGCACATAGGTGAATGTTAGCTTCAAATATTTAAGATAAATGATTAGATGTTAAACAGCACTGGGCTCATTTTATGAGCAAGAGAAATGCAGATAGCTTTGTAATTTGACTTTAATCAAAGCGCATACTATATAAAAATAAGAATGGAACAGGGTGTTCATACTTCGTAAAAACATTACTGCTTCTGCGTGGTTTGTCCAAGTCCTTCACGGACAAACAATTGTTTTCTGTGTCTTTCAATCTATACTGAAAACACTTAGTTCTGGCAACCTACGCCTCGTGTCATTAAACCAAATGTACATTAGAGGGTGATGTATTATAGGACCAACTAAACAACCAATGTGCACAACATCTCCCGATAATAGTTCACAAAAATAAAAAGTCACCCCCTTTTTTCAAACAATAACTAGTGAAGACATATTTTATTTGGTGTATACCAAATAGGGGGTGAACCCCTAACATATCTTATCTTTGAGTCTAATAAAACTTAGTCTAGATTTATTAGACTCAAGGATATGTGAGCCAAAGGTAAGCATTAAAAATACTTTCTTTAATAATATGCCATTTCAAACAATTAAATGTTAGCGTTATATTGAGGACCAAAAGTTCTCAATATAAAGAAAGTATTTGTACCACTAAATTACTTTCCCAATTTCTGGAGTCAGCCCGTTTGCCTGCACTAAGCAAAAATGACTTCCTGTTTGGAATGTAGTGTAGTGTTGGGTGTATGGACAGGAAAGCAAAAACTGGCTTAAAAATTGTCACAGGAGATGGAAGTAAAATAACTGACAGACTAACAGACTAACCAATAACTAACAGATTTCTTTTACTATCAGAATGTATAGTCATCATTTGTTGAAAAGGTGAATGATATGAGAATTAAAAAAAAAAGTGATTCACACACACAGATGAAAAAGAAACGGAAGGTAAATACAGACAGACAGAAAGACACTTTTGATGTCATACTTACGGCAATGATGTCGGCCTCCACAGGCAAAAGGTTGAGGAAGGCGAAGAGCTGGACGGTGAAGATGGTGTAGATCTGTGTGGCGGACAGCATCAGCATGCCAAGGGACAGCAACATCTTGGCATCACTCTGTGGAATGCAGCTGCTTCACCTCCCCGACACACACTCACACAGGTCCACAGAGAGTGCCTGGGGTCACACCTGCGACAGATGGGCAGGTGGAAAACCTTTGTTTACACCACTAGAAACATGGATGCAACACTATGGAATTCCATGGGGATTATCCCGATGATGTAAGGAAATTGTTACGTAGGTAATGGTATGAGCTAAAAAATGGTTGTGTTTGGGGAACATGTTTCATGTGGTCATGGTCATATGGTCATAGTATTGAGAAGAGGAAAAATAAGTGCTACATTCCCCTACATTTCCTCAAAAAGTACATAGTTCCAAGTATGCAGGCTAGCATACTTGATCATTGTACAGATGTAAAAACAATATTGGTAATCCTAATACACAAAAGAGAAGTAGTCGTCCTGCCATTATAAACTATGGGTTTATTATCATTCATGTCCACTGTCCAGACTGAGCATTGCTAGCATTGACAGATGTCCTATGAACACATAGGACATTTATGTGTTCAATTATGTAGAGAAAGACTACTGGGTTTCCAAACCTGCACACTCAACAAGTTGCACTGCTCTATGTATGCCTTTTGTAAATCCAGATCTGTTCAATTTAGTTTCCAAAGAATACCAATATGCAATCACTCCTCCTGCAATCATTCATTGCATAACTTAACTATTCAATAATGTTCTCCGAATAGCGCCATAGTATTAGAATACTATAGCAGAAACATTGAATGGCTCAATGACATTGATGTGTATTTAAAGGTATACATTAATTTCTGGGTCAGATCATAATTATATCTGACTACACTACAATATACCTTGAACAGAGGTTTGGGCAAGGCCTAATTGTCGTGGTAATAGGCCAAAATCAATGAATAGGGGTAGCAACTCCCTCAGCTTAACATAAATATAGAATCAACCAACAAGTCACAAAATGATTAAAAGGTTAATAATAATAATAAACTACATGTTATATTATAATCATAAACACAACCCAGTTCAATGTAATTACAAAACGATACTTACATAGAGATTATATATCTTATTTTGTTGTCTTTAAATCCCTATGACAATGACCATATCAGGATGACATTGTAAAATAACAATTAAGATAAGATGGGAGGCTGTGTCGATAAAATGTGAAAGCAAGTCTTGAGAAACTCCAAAAGAGGAAATCGCATTAAATGGGAAGTAAAAGCAATGTTAACGTTACTCATGGCAGCTGGAGAGAGATGCTGAATAACCTATCCTATGACAACCAGCTAATGAAATGAGGCAATATATTCAATATATTAAACCAGCTAATTTGAGGGTTAAATACACCACCTTGTATTCTGTATAGTGCCGACACGCAAGAATTAAGCAAATGACCAATTGAAGAGCATGGTCATCTATGTGAAATACAGTTCAATGAATCTCAGTGTGACATAAATACCACGAATAGTAAAACGCTTAAGATTTTGGAAACCACCATGTAACGTAAGAAGATCGAGGTCATTCGTATGACAAGACATATGATGGTAGCTTCATAGGGCCTTTGATAGAAGCACGCCGTGTCTTGGTATGGCAGACCGTGGCAGCGATCCTGAAGCTGACCGTTCAACAGTAGCGTTAGCATGTTGCTAGGCCAACTAGCTGGCTCGACGTAGATCCTTACCTTTTAATGTTTCAGGAGGTGTGTCTTTTCTATAGAGTAAGAGACCAATATGGACATAACAGGCTTTAGCTACGTGTGGGAAATACAGTGCACAATTAAGATGATATGGAATAACTTCATTCCGTTTACCAGGCAGGCCCGCACGCCAGAGAATGTCAACAATAATCCGCTCGCTAGTTTTTTTGTGTAGGGGTGCGAACTTCCGCCATAACACACGCCTTGAGTCAAATACTTATTTTCCATTGGACAGTTTGCCTGTCAATTATTTCCAGTACGTAATACCCCAGACGTAAACATATCCACGTGATGACAACAATCAGCTACTGCTATTTACAGTCAGGAATTCTCTGTATAAACCGCTAAAGCTATTAGCGGCCATACTTCATTGCAGTTTTTTGTTGATTCCTATTAAAAAATAACATCTCGATTCTTGAACACCCAAGTTAACGAGAATAAAATGAAGATGGTTTACACAAAAAAGCCTTTACCTCATAACAGTAGACATAAACTTGGGCTATACTTTAGCGCCCTCTAGAGGGACATTTTGTTTAATCGAGATTGATAGCAGTACATTTTAGTTGTATATAAATTCCTTAATGTATTGTGCTAAAAAGCTACACAAGAATACATTTCAATTACATTCCCATTTAGTTGTTTTTTAACCACCTTTGCTACCATGTATTCATGTTAAAAATTATTAATAACATTATAACAATTAAATAATCTGATAAATAAATAAAATCCTTGAGAAACATTGCAGCCGTTAACTCCCAGCCAGGACTCAAACATAATGCCTGCAACAGTTTACAACTTTAAGAGGTCAAATTTTAACTAGTAATTGACTGTTAAACTTTATGACAGAACTGTGTAGGTCTACCAAACATGTAGCCCAAACCACAGTGACATTCTGTCTGCCTGTCTGTCTGTCTGACTGTCTGTCTGTCTGTCTGTCTGTCTGTCTGTCTGTCTTTCTGTCAGGTGGAAGGTATAGAAATATAAATAGTAGTCATAGAAAATATAGGAATATAAATAATATTGATTAAAATAATCTTAATCCGACAGGGAAATTCAGGTGTATCAGCAACAAAGTTCACAGAACAGTGCAAATTCAAAATGGGAAGATACAAAAATAGAATATGCATCAAGCTTGTTTATTATTTATTATGAAGAGTCTTCCTCCCAGTGACCCCCCCTACACAGATGCCCTGACCACAGGGTATGACGCCGGTCCCCCTTTATGCAATGGTCCAGCCCCTCACTTTATATACCTCATACACACTGCTCTGTCTGACCAGAACACCAGCGAAGGGGAAGGGGAAGGAGGCAGCGCGGCCGCACCAATGGATGGTTGCAGACATGAAGATCTTCATCTCTTTTGAGGACTTCAGGGAGCCCTTCCACGTCTCTCCGGACCAGACTGTGGGGGCCGTTAAGCAGATGGTGACGGTAGTAAAAGTTCTGAATGGGGTTCTCTTCTGGGATCCTCTTTGTCCGTTCACTTTACTGCTTTTCATCATACACCTTTTTTCTTTCTAACTTTTTCTAAAAGTATATATCTTTGGCGAGCAATATAGAGAAAGATAAAGTGAAACTAGTAGCCTGTTAAGCAATTGAAATGTCTATGCATAATAATATTTTATATGTATATCTGCATATCTTAAAGAGTGTCACATATTTGAAAATGCCATTGTTGTTAATCTTTTGTTCTTTTATTTTTAGAAATATTTTCTTTTGCAACTAGCCAATGACAAGGAGGTCCAGCAGGTGCTGGAGTTAAATTATGCTGGTGCATCTCTGCAGGATAGCTGGGCACTGGGTGACGTGGGTGTCAGCCCTGGGGCTGTTCTTCGATGCCTGATTAAGGTATTTAACAGAATAAGAATATAGAGTTAAATAATGTAATTTGAGAATAAAATCTTGTCTAAAGACAAGGGTAGGTCTATAATATGATTTGGTTTGATGACTGATTGATATGGTCCAATTGTAGTAGATTATTGTCAATTATTATTTGTCTAAATGACAGTGGGACAACCAGTTATATAACTTCCTTTTCAAGTTACTAGTTTAACTTTAACAACAATAGTTCAGTTCAAAGTTAGTTTTGAATACATTGTAAACATATATTTAAGAAAAATACTTACACTTAATGAGAAGTTTATATATTCTCATTATTGTATCATTATTTATGCATACACTTGGTACTTAAGAAAAATGTTGTGTTATAAAACATGTGTTACTATACGTGTTGTAAAATGTTTGATTATTCTGCAATTGCTGTAAGATTAATATGTGTGGAAAACTATGGTCTCTCACCCACACACAGCAATGTTAAGCCACATTTATCTCAGGGGCAAAGCTCAGGGAGGCATTTAATCATGGGTATTCTAGCAAGGACAAAAATGTGAGGTTTTTTTTCATAACATATTAAGAGCTCAAGCGTTCAATCCCACACATCCTGAAGACAATTTCATGGCCATTTTCTGGGTAAATGATACAATTCATTAACACTAAATTCAATAATTCTAGACCTACATTTGTCGGCTTTTTGGATGTTAGCTGTTTTCCGATTTGAACACTAAGTTCCCATGAGAAAAATGGCTTTCAAGGAATGGGTTTATGAGTGTTAGTCTTCAGTTTATCCTGTTGACGCCTTGTGTTGTAAAAGTCATTCAAAGACAAAAAGGCCCTGGTTTAAACTATCAAATAGATGCCAAGACTGTCACTAGGCAACTTTACATAAGAAATCACATACTCAC
>OOFG01023612.1:2076-12501 GCA_900323295.1 Molva molva
GGGGGGGGGGGTGGTGGTGTAGTATTCAGTTGGTTACAATCTGCAAACTCACCACTAGTTGCTACTAAATTCTACAAAGTGGACCTATTATATAGCATTTGCATAGGTCTTACATTTTTTTGCAATTGTCAGGAGAAGAAAAATAGTAAACCAACAAATGTCAAACTTTTGCTTCAACACGTGTGTATTTATAAAATGGTTCCAGGTTGAGGACTGTCATTTATCTGTACGCAGTTGGGTGTGCAATCGATATTAAATTGTGTTCTAAATGGTATTAAAAAGTTAACTTAAATGAAACAGGTTGAACCCTGCAGATACCCTGAGTACTAGGACCCCACAAAAAACACCACATGGTGTCCATGTGGTGTTTTTATCTAGAGTTTTGTCTTTTTGTGATTATCACCAGTGTCATCTCCATGAGGGAAGAGCTTTATTATAGTGGTTAAATGGTTTTCACATCATTCTGCACTGTGGCACTCATTTGTGCTAAACATTCAGTTATTGGATTATTTTGTATCAACACTTAATATCAAACTTTCCCTGATGTTTTAGGAACGCAGTGGTAACAATTCCTACACTCATGAAGCCTTGAGTCTCAAGTACAAGCTGGATAATGAGTTTGAGTTGGTTTTTGTGGTAAGTATGCCAAGCACAAGCTCAATATAAACCTCCCAGAGTAATAATAGCACTTTACATTGCAGTTTGAGCATTGTCCTTTTTCCCTAGGTGGGTTTTCAAAAGATCCTCACACTGACATACGTGGACAAGTTAATAAATGATGTCCAACTTCACTTCAGGGATCGCTATAAGAATGAGCTGGATAAAAAAGTGTCATTGAAACTTCTCAACAGCAATTTTGAGTTTGAAAACGACTTCACAATGCTGCTTAGGTAAAGTAGCACACTACTCAAACATACTTTGACTAGGTGTTGGTAATACGAAAATCTTGATGCTTAATATACAGATTACAAGTCTGTAATGATACTGGCAAAATATTTCATTGTATGTGAAATGTCAGGTAGGTTCACTGCCCATACAACATGTTGAACATATACAAGTTCTAATGTAAACACAAGTAGCTTTTAAACGTCATAATACACAATGAAAGACATGCTTCTTAAAGACAGCAACTCTATCAGCACTATCCAGCTGGCCAATGGACTGTATATCATGAGTGTGTTTCTAATGTACAATTATTATGATGATTTTTAAACCAGAGAGGCAGAGGATAGCAGCAAAGCTAGGGGTCCTGTCTCCATGCGGTCTTTCACCGAGTCCCAGAAGTCCCAGAAAACGGTGAAGTCAATGATCGAGACAAAGGGTGGGGACAAGAGCAAGGAGCAGGGCAGCAAGAAGAATAAAAATGCTAAAAAGGAGGGTAAGTGCTGCAGGAAATGCTAGCAATCATGTTTATGTATATATCGTAGTAATGTATACTACCGTACATGTTGTATATTTAATGTTGTATTTTGACCTGGATAATTGATTCTTCCTGACTTTACATATCCTCCCATGCTTTTGAAATACATCTGAGATGGAACAGTAGAATGTTGGCATTGCTGTAATCTTTTCTTCCTTTCCTTCTCCTCCCAGCTCCTGTAGCCGAGCCTGAGAAAGTGGAACCAGGCAAGAATGCTTCTGCCAGCCAGAAGCCAGTTGAGAACGGCAACCAGGGCCTGACCCCAGAGGAGGTCATACAGAAGAAGCGGGAAGAGTTCATCCGCAAGCGCATGGGCGGAAATGTGGAGAAACCCAGGTCAGGGTACAATCAAAATGTTGGTTCATGTAGGCTTTTAACTAGGCAGACTTTTGATTTGATGACAACCAACAAACAAGCTAGTTATCCAATTTAAATTGGACGTGGTTTCTTGTGGGGATATTTAACACAATATTATCAATATTTTATGAACCATCATGAAGTTTAAAAATAGGCTAGATCAACTGGCTGGTTTGCAATATGTTTGAAATATTACATTGAAAGTAAACTAGCTGAAATTACCATGAACTGTTATACAATGTATCTCATCTCAGCCTCAAGATTGTTTAGAATGAGATTTTGAATTTCCATGCCCTTAAAAGAATGTGTATTTATCCATTATTTTTTTAAGTTCTCTATTATTTTACTGATTGCACATTGTTCAATGGCCAAGCTGTTGTATTCACTCTTTTGACCGGCCATTCTACTTACTTTAGTGCCAGTAAATCCCCCAAGCCTCAGAAGCCCAAGGAGAAGCAGAGACGTGTGTGGGACAATGGTGGCAGCAGTCAAAAGGTGCTGGACTACAGCGATCCAAACAGCCCGGACATCCCCATCGAATCAGCAAGAGATGTATGTATAAACACCATCGTTTTTTTTCTTCAGTCCTTTTAAAGGAGTTTGAAGAGCAACTGATTTTGTTCTCCTGTTTTATATTGTATCGGAGGGTGCCGGTTAAGAGTAGATAGGCAGAGTCAGTTGCCAATGATGTTGCCTGCGTTTCAGGAAATGCAGCTGAACTCCATGAAGGGAGACCTGCAGTCTGTAGATTATGAGTCCAGCGAGGAGGAGGAAGGTGTGGAGGAGGAGGAGGAGGAGGAGGAGGAACCTGAGAGGATGAAGGTCGCCGACACTAAGAGAGTGTAAGATCACCCTGCCTTTTTCAACTTACTCAGTTTCGAATATTTCCTCTGAAGGGTTCTGGGGCGTTGTGGCCCTGGAACATTATAGCAGTTCTAAAACAGGCTGCTTGCTTCATCACTGTTGGTACTCAACTGGTGGACTCTCAACTCTCCACAGCCCTAAGAAGGGTGTAGGTTTTGGGGGCATGTTTGGGATGCTCAAGGGCCTGGTGGGCGCCAAAAGCCTGAGTAGAGAGGACATGGAGCCAGTGCTGGACAAGATGAGGGATCACCTCATCGGTAAGAAATCCCTTCCACCTTATATTCAGTCTAACGTTGACCTGTCCATGGGAGTATCACTATTAAGCACTTCTCTCTCTGTTATCTCACAGCTAAGAATGTAGCAGCTGAGATATCCGTCCAGCTCTGTGACTCTGTGGCCAAAAAGCTAGAGGGCAAAGTCATGGGCACCTTCACCAGTAAGTTAGCATGACATTTTTTTCCAAATAAATGTAGGGCATAGTGGTAAAGGTACTTTAATTGTTGTAAGACCTGTAGCTGTTATACAATTCTGAATATATATGCTATAGGCTAGTCTTCTTTGGAAAGGATGGTCTATGGTCAGATGTGTTACTCACACCCGAAAGGTTCTCAGTTGAGCCCCGCAGTCTACCTGATGTGTAGCGGTTAGATGCCCCTAACCCCTACCTGCTCATGAATGACAGAATTATTCTTATTTTTTGTCATTTTGTCAGTTGCTTGGGGTTAAAGCATCTGCTAAATGACTACACTGTAAATTGTAATTCCCTCGGCCTCCAGCTGTAGCCTCGACGGTTAAACAGGCCCTGCAGGAATCGCTGGTGCAGATCCTGCAGCCAAAGAGAAGGGTGGACATCCTCCGAGACGTCCTGGAGGCCCGTAGCCAACGCCGGCCTTTCATCGTCACGTTCTGTGGTGTCAATGGGGTCGGAAAGTCGACCAACCTGGCCAAGGTGTGTGTATGAGCTAGGCTCAGTCAGTATGTCAATGTTGGTTTAATGTCGTCCCCCCCCAAACACTGGGTGGAATTATTAATGAGGCTTTTGCCATTGACATATTCATTTATTTACTTACTAAACTGCACTAAACTGGGGTCCATTTTTAGGGACATTTTTGTAGTAATATATCGGTTCTCGGGAAAATTTGGTGAAAGTTGGTGAACCGATTTTTTTCAGGAAGTGACTGTTGAATGCGTCATTCATGTAGATAATTAGTTTTGCGGTAAGAACTAATGAAACATGCAAATTGGGTTATATTACAGTTCAGGGGAAATATAAATGTAATAGCAAACAATTGGGGGGGATGTATACAAGCAAAAAGAGAACTTCAATAAATTTCCTTTGAACTGTACTGGCCTGTTTTATGAACAGTGCCAGTAGGTATAACCTTTCTGCGAAAGGGGAACCACACCATGATAAAAAATGTATGGCTCCAACCTGCGAATATATCAGTTTAACCAATCACAATCGGGTTTCTTTGTCATAGTCACCATGGAAACTTGGAAAATGTTCATGTGTCTTCCAAACCTGAAATAAAATTATAATAAAAACTAGACATGTCGCCGCATGTGCATTTTCTGAAGAAAACGCGTGTGGTTGCGTGAGCCAACTCGTCGCGTGCGCAATATTCCGTGAGCATGCCGACATGCTAATGCCACCGAGGCTGATGAGCGAGCACGCCGAGTTTCAAGTCCCTGGGCCGCTTTGAAGCGGACTTACGATTGATCGAACAATGGGGCTGATCGTTTTTGTTTGATTACGAGTTATGGCGCCCCCTGTCGCCGAAGAGGTCCTTTACTTTTTGGAGGCCTGCTTACCTGCTATACGTGTACTAACTTTGACAACCCTGAGTTGTTCGCCTTCTGAATGGTTGAAGTCAGCGTTTTTTCCCCATTGACTCCCATTATAAAAAATTGCTTGCTGATCACCTGCAACAGTGGTCATTTCAAATTGACCCTGTGACGCCATTTTGTTAGCTATCAAAACGAAACTTTCCAAATTACCTAAGGAGGGTGGTCCTTGATGGGCACACCAAATTCTAAGCCTCTGGGGTTCTCTGAAGCGGACTTGTGATTTGTTGAACAATGGGGGCTCATTTGCATAATCATATTTTTTCATAAATTCATAACTAAGCCATTTTTAATTGGATCAAAACCAAAATAATACTGAAAGGTCGGGCAGTACTAAGGAGTATGTGTTCCAAACCGTGGGTCATTTGGAGTTACCAAGTTTTCCAAAACTTTCAAGGTACAGCAAAATCTATCCTGACGGACATTATGGGTCCCAATTGCAAAAAGATTCAAATAAGGCCCAGATACCAAGTTTCAGATTTTTTTTATGAAACGGGGCGCGGTTCACAGCCGCATAGGTTTGACCACGAGTTATAGCGCCCCCTGTTGTCATAGCGGGACAAAACCTTTTGGAGACCTCCGTACCTCCGGTCTACATATGCTAATTTAATTGGACAACTCTCAGGTCTTCAGGTTTGGAGTGGTTGATTTTAGAGTTTTTGCCCCATTCACTTTCCATATGAAATATTAATATTGTAAATATTAATAATAAAAAAAGTATACAAAATTTCAAAATCGTAGGAATAGCGCACTGTACCGATATATGTGCAATTCTTTGCAATGGGCTACATTTTTATACCTGCAACACTGTAGGAGGAGATAATTATCGAAAATCAGGCGGCAGAATAAGAAAAAGAAAAAGAAACATGATAACAATAGTGTGGCTTGCTTTGCAACCACACTAAAACCATCTTTTTTTTAATGGAAGCCACGCCTCACCACCCATCAACTTAAACCGAACGCACTCTGTCTCACCGTCCGCCCAGATCTCTTTCTGGCTCATCGAGAACGGCTTCACCGTGCTGATCGCCGCCTGTGACACCTTCCGCGCCGGAGCGGTAGAGCAGCTGAGGACGCACCAGCGGCGCCTCAACTCCGTGCACCCCCCTGAGCAGCACGGCGGGCGGCCCGTGGTGCAGCTCTACGAGAAGGGCTACGGGAAGGACGCCGCCGGCATCGCCATGGAGGCCATCGCCTACGGTAGTGAACCGCCCGCTCTTCGCTTTTCGCATCGTAGTCTCGGGACGCTCAGGCTTTGTTGATCTAAAAAAAAAAAAAAAGTCTGATGGGAGAGAGCGCTGTTACGGTAGTCTGTTCACTAAATGGCTTGAAAGAGGCATTGCGGAAATTATGATTATTTTAAAACTTGTCTCGTCATTAATAATCCAACGTGGACTTGAGCTGCATGACCTCTGTCAACCCCACCCGTGCTCCTCCACAGCCCGGAACCAGGCCTACGACGTGGTGCTGGTGGACACAGCAGGGCGTATGCAGGACAATGCCCCCCTGATGACGGCTCTGGCCAAGCTGATCGCCGTCAACATGCCTGACCTGGTCCTGTTTGTTGGGGAGGCGCTGGTGGGCAACGAGGCTGTGGACCAGCTGGTAAGGACAGAGTTCTGTTGGCCCAAGAGGTCAATAACATTGGAAATGTAAAAGGGGCAGCCGTATTATGGGAGGCCCTTTTGGGAAGTGCGGATTCAGAGCCATCAGAAGCGAAGTTCTGAAGCTTGAACAGTGCTAAGATGCAATTCGGACCCTTCAATTATTGTCTTAATATGGCATGTTTTCATTTTCCAAATCTTCCAAATTACAGATCATTTTCCCAAAATGAAAGGGGGGAAAAACATGTGCAGCAGAAATGGATACAGTAATATATACAGCAGAAAAATACATACTGACCTATGCCTTAAGAGATAAACTAATGAAGATGCTAGGCGGGAGACATATTGTTTGTAAACATGTTAAGGACCTAATAAAAGGCAACATTTTATATAAATAAAATAAACACTGTTATAGATTCAGTATTGAGTTACATTGGTAATATTTGTAGAGTCAGAGTTTTGCTCTACACACTTTACACTCGTGTATTGCATATATATTGATGGCAATCAATATTTACACATGCATATTGCACTTTTCTAATCCTTCTAGGGAATTTCAGCTTTAACAAAAAAGAAAGAGATTTCCTTATACAATAGCAGCACATCAGGATAACGATGTCTGACTGATGTATTCCTCATGCGTCCAGGTGAAGTTCAACCAGGCACTGGCTGATCACTCCATGTCTGACAAGCCTCGCCTCATCGATGGAATCGTTCTAACCAAGTTTGATACCATTGACGACAAGGTTAACACAAAGTTCTCAATAATATACCGGCATTTGACTCTGGCATGTTTGGTTGAGCTTCATGCCAATTTGGAGCACCCACAGGTTTTTTTTATGCTTTGCCTTCATGACATTTGTGACTGATATCCCTCCATCTTGCTCTCCAGGTCGGCGCTGCCATTTCCATGACCTACATCACGGGCCAGCCTATTGTGTTTGTGGGCACAGGGCAGACCTACAACGACTTGCGCAGCCTCAATGCACGCGCTGTGGTCAGCGCGCTGATGAAGGCTTGAGCAGGATGCATGTTTGGTCAGATTCAGGTTTTTTTTTAACTACCTACGCTTCGACTACAAGACGTCTTCTTCCCTGACCCAGCTAACAGTTCTGATTCATACGCAACACACAACTCCAGTCATGAACTCCACAGTCATGAACGGTTTCTTCTCCCAAGAGCCTGGCAAAAAGAACCTGAAGGATCACATGGACTTTTGGAAATCAACGACAAGATGTGCTACATAAACAAGTAGCCTCCTTTTGCATAATTCAGAAATGTTTGGGCCAAATCAGAAAGTACCAAATTTGTCTCAAGTCCCATACGAATGGCAACTGATTCAAAGGACATTTGAACTGCCACTGACATGGACCTAGGACTTGCATGTTATTAGTTATTTTAACTGGTTTATCCAGTAATCTTTAAATTATTTACCCGGTGTCTTTTTACAAATGAGACCACAAATGCTTGTTGGATGTGACATTTCAGCAGCTGCCTGTCCCAGAGGAAAGTCTAGAGACCGTAGTGCCTGTCACATGTCTAGTCGAACCACAGTCCGAGCCCTTACATTTTTAGCAGAGCAGTCTGAACAAGTGATCGAAATGCTATTTTACTTGTATAAGTGGTTTATAAGAGTCAAACAGGTGGCGCAGGTGCCCGCACCCCCCTATGTCAATATTTAATCTATATTCTCCCATTATAGTAAAAGTACTGGGAAATGGCACAGTTCATACACTCAGCCTCCGTGTCGTGCTTGGAACAAATACAGCCATTCATGTTGGGGAAGTAGTAAAATAAGGTGGCAGTTCCTCTTTAATATAAGTGAGTTTCTAAGTGAACATAACGCTAACTTAAGCCTGGGGAAGGACTGGCTTTGAAAGCTAACCACAATTTCACAAACATAATTAAAACCTTTTTTTTTTTCTCCACCATTTCCTGTTTGAGGGTGGTTTGATCATGTAATTTTTTTTCTAGGTTTCAGTTCTGTTCAAATTTAATAAATGTTTGACTAGACTACAGCTGTCTAGTCAAAAATGTAATACATTTTTGACTAGACAGCTGTAGTCTAGTCAAATGAAGCTTCCTACCACCCCCTCTCCAATTCACACAACCTTCAAGTTTGGTTCAAGGGGCTGTCTTAGGTGTTCACCATCTATACCTCCTTTAACTTGTGGTAGTGCAATATGAACCTATAAATATACAGAAGATTTGCCGTAATTTATGAGAATGTAAACATTTCTAAATAAAGCTGCTTTATGCCATCACCGCTTACACACAAGATTTGTTCTGTTGTGGCATATGGATCATGTACATGAAATATATAAAATAATTGCAAGACACTGGGGATATAAAGAATTTATTCTGAAAATTGTGCTTGATAAATATCAAACAATTGTCACAAACATGCAAGTATTAAATACAAAAAAAGCTTACACGGAAAAGTATACAATTTTATTGTGTTAATGGGAGAAGCATATGGCATTCTGGATCGCCTTTTGAGAACACTCATTATATGCACTTAATGGATTAAAAAAACAAACTCCATCCTCATTCCCCTTACACAGCAAGATTCAAGTCAAGTGTCAAAGGTTCAAGTTCAACAGAGGAATATTATACATTCAAAAAGATAATACACTTTCTTTTCAATGAACTACCTGGTGTACACATTGTGGTTGACCTGAGGTCTCATCACTGCACCCCCGCCGTTGTAGACCAGTGATGGGAGTTCATTCGGAGATGGATTCATATTTGCATGTTCCACTGCATGGAGTTTACTTCGGACATCACCACCCAACCCACTGGTCTTTTGTCTTACGAACCAGGTGATTCATCAAAATGTAAAGTGAGTTTCAATTCCATACTAAATATCACTTTGCCCCCGCAATATTCATATAACTAAAATAAATAGTTTGGGGTTGGATATAGGCTAATTGCAGACTTGATGCTGGCATTGTTTTTTTTGTTTTTTTATTGTCCATTTCTGTTTACACCCTGCTTCCCTTTATAAAAAAAAATTAAGTTAATAAAAAGGAAATCAAACAGGGCATTTATTAATCGTAACAGCAATACGGTCTCTTGTGGCCCCCGTTACTGGTAGTCCTCAATAAGTCCAATGAGTGAAATCTGACCTGAGCTGGACTGGGAGTAGTAGACTGATCTCTACTGGAGTCTGGGGGAAACTGACTGAGTGAGCTCCCGACCGTTTGCCTGTCATGAACGATAGTCTGGGGCAAAACACAAAGAGGGAGGGAATGAATTGACATGAACAGTGCATAACAAGGAGCAACATCTGCCATCACTGAATGTCACACATGCAAGTGGGTTAAAACCAAAAAGGAAACCTGGAAGAGACTGAAATTGCATGTCTACAAGTAGGGAGGGAAGAGGAACAAGAGGCCTTTTATTTAATTGACTGATATTCTTCAAATGCTACTGGCAAACAGGCACTGACACCAAAGAGAAGCATTCAGTCCTAACCTTGGAGAAGGCTTTTCTGTGTGTTAAAGCCATTCTGTTGTTCGTCCCCGTTTTGTGAAGGAGACCCTGTAAGAAGAAAACGAAAAATAAAACCTCACTTTATTCTGGTTTCCCAACAACCTAAAAAGCCATGACTTAAGTCAAAGACAGATGACTAGTGCTCAAAATGTAGGGTGTAGGGTGTGTAGGATGCAATGTGGAAAAACTTCACACTAGTTCTATTGGGATAAATCAGGTGGCAAGACACCCTCAGTTTTATCAATATTATAGCATACATAAAATTAAATAAAATAATATAACAAACATCAAGCCTGGACCCTATTGGACGTGAAGCTTTCGGTTTACAGTGTAGCTGTGCATGTTTGAATGCACAGAATGAATTGCACATTTTTTGTAAGAAAAGTAAAATGAAGCTTGAACTTACAACCCAAATTGTACATGCAATGAAAATAATTACAAAATATACCAAAGACCAACAAAAAGTAGGTCAGCGTTTCTGACCCTTAAAATCAAGCGACACTGCCTACGCACAAATGGTTCCCGAAAAAACGGACCACGGAACTGACCATAGGGCGCGGCGGCGGCGGATCCGTCCCGGCTGCAGATCTCGTTGGCCAGCCTCTCAAAGTACTCAGGCAGGTCGGAGTACTCTTCGCCGTAGGAGATCACCTTGATGCCCTTGTCCAGCATGTTGTCGCGGAGCTTCTTGAACTCGCCCACGTCCTCGCGCCGCACCAGCATGAAGTGCTCAAGGTCCGACTTGTGCTTCACCGCCTCCAGGAAGAGAGCCTGGAAGGTGGTGTCGTCCACCGTGCGCCCACAGCCCAGGAACACAAACGACTTGGTCTCGTACAGCTT